>OOFC01031084.1:6845-28583 GCA_900323345.1 Pseudochromis fuscus | reverse complement strand
ACGCGTTAGAGTACTCAAATTACTCTTTTTTTTTACTCTTTTAGTTCCCTGTAATCTAGTACTAGTTATTTTTTCTAACCAGTAACGCATTAATGTGGGAACTTGACTCTTCTTCCCGGATTGGTTTCCCCTGAGGTCGGTGACACTGAAGTGCCGCAGCAGAGAGAGACACATGTGAGCATGCGCAGTGTGTGTGTTCTCGAACTTTACCAATATGGCGGAGCTACAGCGTGGAAATGTGCTTGTTGCGCGTTGCTATGGTGACGCGCACAGCGTGCATTAGACCAATGTCAAGCATGCCAGTTGACATTGGAATTCTCACTGACCATGGTATAAACCGGTATACATTATAATAATTGGTAACGTATGAGTACTCTAACGCGTTACTCCTAAAATAAAGAAACGCAGTAACGTCGTTACCCAACACTGCTGACCGGGTCTGATGTGACGAGGCTAAATGTATCGGCGGCACGGAGCTTGCTAGCTTGTAAAAAGCTAACGAGCTTCGTGCCATCGACACATGAGCCACACCGGTGGTGTTTAAGCCGCAGGGTTCAAAGCGTTGGAAAAAGTAGTGGCTTATAGTCCGGAAAATACGGTATATATGTATCCCCCGGGAAGACCTGGACGAAGTGGCCGGGGAGAGGGAAGTCTGGGCTTCCCTGCTTAGGCTGCTGCCCCCGCGACCCGACCTCGGATAAGCGGTAGAAGATGGATGGGATATGTATGTATGAATTTTTCTTCCTTTCAAATGTACCTGTACTGCTTAGTGCAGGGGAGCACAGCAACACAGGAACTTAGCAGAGACATTGTCACATATAATGTAACTTTTTAAAAAATAAATCTTGCAGCCACAGCATACATTCAGAAGAGTTTACCAGTCACTGTTAGCTGAATTGGTTTTCTCCAGCTCGGTACAGAAGCGTAATATGTCAGTGTGGAGTTACCGCGGCAGAAGCACCGCCATCGTCTTTCCATTATCTAACACTCTGCTCCTCACCCAGCCCAATCATAAGCCACAGTTGGCTTTCCCTCGGCTACCTGTGAGAAATGGAATCACACGCTGTCTTTCAAAACACAGCCTCGGCGGCGTGGACGGTATCGAAGAATTTCTGCCTTTTGCTGTGTTAGAATTTCAGACACAAACAAAACAACTGTGGTGGGGAAGACAAGACAAGTCAAGTACATGGAGTGTTGTTCCTCTCTTTCCTAATTGCCCGTAGTCTCTGGGGTGTGTTATCTGGAGGGAGGCAGAGATGAGATGCAGTCAGGGCTGCTGTTTGTTCTTGCCTCTGTGTGGGACGTGAATGATAGCTTGAGCCCTGAATGATATCATTAGTGAACTACTGGTTTGGCTAACACACTCTATCAGCGCGGCGAGCACGCGAGATGGCGAGATATAAGATGGTGAAGGAAGACCGTGGGAGGACAGTTGTTATCCCCTCTGTGTTTGAATGGCTATTGTTGTGTCTTATCATAGACCACCAGTGTTGACAGGAGGTAGCTCTGGACTGAAGCCCTGCTGACAGCCCATACATTTGATGCATCTGTGTCGGAAATGGGGCGATGTAGACTCATCCCTGCACATCAATCCATTTGGAAATAAAAGGCTATGAAATAAAGCTCCCAAACAATCATAGTATCACATCATATTGATATAGTGATGATAGGATCTTATCCTGTTGTGCTTATTGTTTATCTGCTATTTGTAACATTTGGTTTTAATATCTTATAGCTACAGATAAACTTATTTAAGTGAACAGTTTGTCTGCAGTAAGAGTTTTGTTCACCGTGTTGTGTAATGTTGGAGGGAAGTTGTTTGCACTCATCATTACATCCACCAAGGACGTTATGTTTTGCTTGGGTTTGTTCTGTCTGTCTCTCCATCTGTGTGTTAGCAACAGTACAGAAAAAGCTACTGAACTATTCTTGAGGATTGTTTTGTGTCTTTGAGAGACATCATTCAAAGAACAAATGTAATATGGCTGCAGTATGGCTCTATAGTGCTATTAGCTGGAGTGCCATTTGCTATGAATATTATAGAAATCTATGGTCCACAAAAGCTGAATCCTGCCATGTGGTGATCTCCTGATTTTTTTCTACGAACACCACCACCAGGGTTGACTTTTTAATTTCAAAATCAGTCTCTGAGGATGAGATCCTGTCTGAAAAAGCTCCATATGTTACAATGGGTAATGTTTTGATAATGTAGTGTTGCGATTTGACCACAAGAGGGCAACAGGGTTCAGTCTATACCATGGTTTCTAGTTTAATATGTGATTTTATTTATATTGGCCAGCTTGACACATATTTTTGTGGCTATAGGGGCGGCAGTATGTTAACTGCTCACAGCGATAGTGTAATTGTGTTAACCAGGTTTAATGTTTCTATCTTAACATAGTATGTTATCACGCTAACATTTGCTGAATAGTACTAAACACAGTTGAGGCTGATGTGAAATTAGTTCTAAACATAAGGTACTGCACAATATACCTTGAAAACATTTCTCAAATATCAGTGTTGTTCCCCCACACTCCCACATTTCACCACGAGCTAAGCCTGGATCTCAGCCTGCTGCTGCCATTACAGGTTGTGAAAGCAAACTCAGTTTTAAAGGAAAATTCCAGTTTATTTCAACCTGACATAATCACCATTGGTCATACTCAGAAAAAAATGTTTAAAAAGATCCATGAAAACATTTTTTTTTTAGTGAGCTGCTTACTGTAGTTGTACCTGTCGGCCTGAAGTGGAGATTAACAGTACAAGGTTACCATTAAGTCACATTAATGGGAACTATGCCAGATTGAAATAAACTGGAATTCTTCTTTGAAACTTCAGCCTTGTAATTAACTCTAACCAAACCAAACTCTATAATCAAAGTCATTATAATTTATTTTTTAGTTCATCATTGATGTGTGTTTAAAAATTCATGGAAATCCATCTGAAAGTTGTTAAGATATTTCAGTCTTGAAGAAAGTAGGACTTGATGAAAGTAGTTTGAGTGACCGATGGGTGAACAGTCACCGAATGCTTTCAAGAACTAAGAAAAAGTAGAAACTATACACTTCCAAAACCAGAAACTCAGCAATGGATTAAACATGACAGAGTTAGTCCTTTTTAGTTGGGCCACCAGAAAGTAGTTATATTACTTTTGAGGGTCAGAAGCTCTATGGAGGAACCAAACCCTGTCCAGAGTTCCTAAAATATTCTGTAAAAAAATATTTATCGTCATTTTTAATACAGATTTCTATTTGGTATTTCAGCTCTAATACCCAGCCCTAATGACAAACACATTTGCTTTTATTACAGAGTTTTTAAAATGCAATTGATAAAATGGTTTCGTAACACTTACACATTGTTTATGCTGCTAGGCTTTAACACAGTTATGTGTACATCGTCCACATTGTTGCAGTAATTTACTCTGACACTGCTAACACAGCCATTGTTACTATGTTTGCAATGACTCATTGTTTCATTGTAAATAAATCAAGTATATCTCATGTTGCCTTCAATGAATAATTCCCTGTCAAAAGCAGGTGATCTGTGTTCTCTGACTCACCATTGAACATGGTGACAGTAAAGATTATCTGCTCACACTGAAGAGACTCTGTCAGTCATTATTATTGCCCACATGACGCAGAGACATTAAGAGGCACCGAGGGTTAGGGGCTGAGTGATCAAATAGATTTATCTCAACCAGGGAGTCTCACTGGCAGCCAACAATGCTGAATTACGGCACAAAAGCTGCTGCATGAACAAAGTAGGACAGCGGGAGCAGTGCAGTGTAGTAGCAACGCTGTGCAGTCAAAAAATAGCACCAAATGTGAGAAATGAGATGGAAAAGAAGAGAATGTTGTGGCGTTTAGATGTGATAATTATGCGAGGATGCCAGGGACATGAAGATGAGTGTTGCTGGCTCCCATCTGTGCCCCTTCAGTGCCAGCCCTCCACAGACAGCCACGATCACAGAGGAGAAACCAGCAGCAGGTGTTAAAGGGCTATACCAAGGTTTTACCCCATTTGCTGCAAGTTGGTTACAAACTTCATTTACTTTTTTGGACTTTTATTCTTGTCTTGCTTCCAGACCGCCACTGATTTCCAATCTTGAGTGCAGAATGAAAGTGAAATGCCACTGACTTGAGACTTGCTTGAGCTTCACACTGTACAGAAATAAGTGGAAATAATTAGGGTGTTATTTCACTTGTTTTGTGAAGAGTGCATCTAATCAAGGGGAAGACTCTTTCATATTTAAATCAAAGTATTAAAAATTACAATTGCTTTTAATCATGTTTGTCTGAAAGTTAGGAACTGTGGATTATGTAAACCTAAAATACAAGATCTACAAGACGGTGGGCAGCAATGTAAACGGTACTAAGAAATATATGTGCAAAACTGGTTTGGTCCTTCAACAACAGCTCCCACACTCCGTCTGTGGCTGTCTGACAGACTACAAACTGTCTGCAAGCAGATGTGAGTGGGAGATTCACTGTCAGATCCTTTTCTGACTGACAACTCGCTCAGTGATAGCTCCTCTGCCTATCTCACATCTGCATGCAGACATGTGGGCACATTAAAAAACATAATGTTTGCAGAAAAGCCTTCAAGTGAAGAAGAACAAACCTCCATGTCAGATTGGGTCTGCTCTCTTTGAGGGTCATTAGGCAAGACAAACAATCCGTGCCTCTCCCATGGATGTTGTTCTGCAGCTGAAGCCAGAAATATTACAGTATCCTTGGTAAAATAAAAGGATTCACACTGTGGTCAGCGTCACACATGTAATATCCTTATTTTTACAATTTAGTGAGAATAATCACGCGTGGCTGAAAATGAAAAACCTAAAGCAGTTATCGTCCACGATTCTCTGACAAATACTTGCATGTAGCCTGATGATGGTTTCTGGCAGATTCGACAAACATGGTTTTCAGCGCCGATGCAATTTGAGCTGCCACATATGTGACCTGACTGACGGATATCTGCAGCGAGACGTTCACCGGAGCTGACAGCCCTTTGTCTAGTGACACTCCGGACTATATGTGAAGATGCAGCGTCTCCACAAGTTTAAATCAAATGGTTTCTATTTTTACTTTCACACGTGCAGTTTTGTGCTGATGCGGTGTTGCCCACACAAGTAACCTCATGAAGTAATGACTCATTGACTTTTGCATGCTTAAGAACAAATCTGTGCAAGATTGACTAATAAAACCCAGTGTTCAGTTACTTTTGTGACTCATGGAGAAATATAATCGTCTCAGCAGAACTGCATAAAGACGAGCGCATTGTTTCTCCAACAGGGGGCGTTACCTTGCTGTGTGTTTGAACGCTGCATTAAGCACAATTTTATTTTATTTTTTATTTGTTTTGAGGTGACTTTCTTGAAGGCCGTCCAGGTGGTTTGAAGATGTTTAATGTATATCTATTTTTTTCTCATTCTCCTGATCTTCAGAGGCCACCAGAGAAATGCCGCTATGTGGTGGGCAGTGTCCTGTGTGAGGGGGAGGAGAAGCCAGATGAAGAACTGCAGAAGATCTATGAGAAGTTTGGCTTCAAGGTGTTTTCCCTGCCAGAAGTGAGCCACGCTGTGACCACCAGCTTCCCTTGCACCACGCCGCTGTCCCACGTACTGGGACCTTACAGGGTCTACCCCAGACTCTCTTCATACATTGAGGTACGAACGCTAACAGAAAGCAATCAATCAATGGAGTCATTCTCAGCCACAAAGCATTTTTATTTCTCATTGAATAAAAGATCCCTGACAAACACAGGTGTAATTGTCTGAGTATGTCATGGATTTACAAAAATGTTACAGCAGAATGTTTTTATTCGCCCGTCTACCACATATGAAACCACATATTTCATATGTCATATGAAAACCTGGTGTTTTCTTCTTTTTTCTACCTCACGTCCTCTTATTGCAGTGTTTGCCGATCATCTTGTGATCACATGTGTCCTCTTTCTCCTTCCTGCTTGTCAAAAGACCCTCACTCATGTGTTGTTTAATTCATCACATGAGCAGATGAGGTCTTTAAAGTAGATTAAGAATAGATGAAGTACGAGGAAATGAAGGTACGTCTGAGTCCCGCGGCCCATATGCTGGGCTCCTTGTCCTCAGGACAGGCCTGAAAAAGCTATTGACATTTACTGATGACATTTACACACATGGATTCATTTGGGGGCATCCCGCTGCATGAATAATGCTCCACATGTGTTTGTGTGTGGGTGCACGCTCACATGCATGTCCATCTGTTTATTTAAGCTTTCGTCTCTTTACACGAGGTAGAAAATAAGAATCTACATTAGGCAGAAAATCTCAGATTTTGTCTTCAAAAAATGCAGGATTTTTTTTATCCTATATACCTGTTGTGAGCAGAACAAACTTCCTTTCTCATTTTCACGACAATGGGAGACTTTGTTTTGAGGGCACAGATTCAGATGCTGAAATTCATTGGTTTCTTCCATTTCTCAATCTAGGCACCTGTTGTGATGTTTTATATATAATCTGTTTTCTTAAATTACATAAACAAAGCCATTAAATCATGAAGTAATGTAGGAGAAGGACTTTCTTCAGAAAAATGGCTGAAAGGACCCTGCTAATAACATTCATTGTCTGTATCCTGCTACACCAACAAGTCAAAGCTTCGTAAAACCCATATGCTAATGATAGCCTGTGTGTTGTAAGCACAACACTTCCTAAAGGTCACATTCAGATTTATTGTTGTCTACCCATGTCCCAGTTATTTATTTACTGATTTATTTATTTATTTATTGTAGGCAGTTTAAATTCTATAGTAACTATGCAAAAATATGATGTAGAATGAACTTAAACATCAGCTCTGTCTTTTGTCTTTCGATTAAGATCGGTTGGTTCTCCTTTAACAGCAGTTATTGTCCCTGTACCCTGCCATGTGTCTCCTCTGAGACATACAGTATGGTCACCAGCTGTTTCTTTTCTCCTACCCTGGGGATGTTACACCCAGAAATCCTGCCCTGCACCCAGTTCAGCTCAACTAACTAGAAGGAGTTGCTAGTGCAGCGGTAAGGAAATGATCTCCCCTGAGCTGGAAACGCTGCCAGGCACTGAACCAGGGTCACTATGAAATAGTTACTCTAAGCTAAAATCCACACAAGCCGAGCTGTGGTGTGTGATGCTGTGGTGGTTTATAGTTAGAAGCTGCTCTACTGAGGACGACTCTGACTTTGGGCATTTTTTACACTGTATAAGTCCTGATCTACAGAATTGAATCCTCAAAAAAGCTGTCTAGTCAGCTTATGATCATTTACTGTCTCTTTCATCTTTTTTCAGTTTGGTCTCTGCAGCACTATACATACTGTAACACCCTGCGTCAGAGGGCAGGGCGAGCTCTAACATGTGCACTGACACAGACTAAACGGTTTGAAGGCAAAGCCAGCTCCGTCCTCAGTGTTAAAATTTAGTAGTATTCCCTTTTTAGGTTGTAGTGCTGTTACATAATCATGTCTAGTGTCAGTGTGTGTTTATGTGAGTTTGCAGCTCCTTTCAGTCTTTCAAGTTAGCTGATGTCACTAAAGGGAAAGCATCTGTTTTTACTGTCCCTCACTTGTCTGCCGTGAGACAGACGTGCTGAATCCATCCAGCTGACCTGAGCGCTGTGACAGGTCAGTTAGGGGCTGTTTACGGTGCTGTAGATGGGCTAATAACACACGTTAATCCAGTTTAAATTGTGAAAGGGGCGAGTGCACTATGCATACCAGCTACAGCGAGGCTAATGAATAATGGAGTGTGGTTTGGAGAGCCTTGGTTTAGAGAATGGCATCTGAATGTGCAAGAAATGTGTGCATATATACTGTATGTATGATTAATTAAGTAGATTTGTAGTATGAAGGGCTTTGAAAGGAGGGCGACACTTGTGTGACATAGCTTTGTATAATGAGTGGATGCAGTAGATTTTATTTCTACTGAACTGGAACTTAAAGTTCATTTTTTTTGCTTATTGAAATCACTGTAATAATGAAAACAGAACACTCTGGAGTAATTTGTATTACACAGAAGTATCACTTGACATATTTGCCAGTTGCTCATCTGACATATTGGTTAGTGCTGCTTTTTGAGTCTTGAAATCCTCCTTCACATTATGCGAACCGGGTCAGACTGGTGAGGTGGGCTCAGTGTCTGGCTTCGTGTCGGGTCTTATTTTGTCTTCTCTCTTCTATGCACAACACGTATACACACATAATGGTGATAGGTGCCCATGTTTTTTTTATCGTGCTGGTAATAGTCAGGGAGTACGAGTGCATTTGTAGTTTTGGTTGAATGTCTGAGATCTTGGCCATTTGTTTCTCGCTGCAATAATTGAGTGGGGATGACCACAGGGTACGACCACTCGGGAGTGTATCCTCAGAGAACGGTGGTGAAAGAAGGAAAAATGAGAGGATAAAGTAGTGACTGTCACACTATATTAAAGGATTTGGACAAGCCCCGTTGGATCTTTGTGAAAACACCTTTTCAGGACCTCAACAATCGAAGAGAACAATCTGTGTGTTGTTATTTTGGTGGCTGGCTCAGGCAGGATGGGAATAGTCCCTCTGAGCAGAAAGAAGATGAGAAGCTGATAGCTCCCATCCATTTAGTAATCTCTTTATCTGAATCAAGTGTAAAGCATCATAAAAACATTGTTTTTCTTCATTTCTATACTGTGTCACACCAACGATTTGTTTGCCTTGGAGGTGCCACAACAATTAAAATAGGATATTGCTATTTATATAAACCCCAGAATCTCTACCATTGTGGGTAATTGGCTGTAGAATAAGGACAGACTGTTTTTGTTTATGGTTGCTCACATTGTATAGCCAAAAAAAAAGCCATACAGGGAAAAGGAGACAGACTGCAAGCACAACTGGGAGAACCCAAGTCATGTAATTGCATTTAAGCCAATTTTTTTCACATTTTAGCACTGTCACCAAGATAAACAACAAAAATACACTGACAATGTTAAATGTGCCTGTTTGTGTGTTCAGGTACAGGCATGATGTCGCCTTAGACCGAAAATGAATATTTGTTACAGCCTGGAGTGCATCTTTCACTGTGGTGAGCCTGATGTGTTGGAGTTAATCGTTGGTAAAATCATCTCTGTTTTCACCTTTTTACTGAGTGCCACCTTCATGCTCTACAACTGCAGTGTGTTGATTCCTCACCTCCTTTCTGCTCATGGTTTATTCACCAGCCACTCTCCTCTGTCTTCTTTGATCTTATTATTTGTTGAATTAAATATAGAAAATTTGTTTCCCTTGTCCACAGCATCTATATTTCACACGGTGGCTTGATTAGAGGGTGGCCAGTGGAACTGTGCTGATTTCAGGTGAATCCACTGAGTAAATAGGAACTGAGGTGCCCTCCTCTATTAGTTTGTTCGCTAGGTTAATAAAAATGTTCGACACAGGCAGCCATTGTTTCTACAGCAGCTGTTACCTTAATGAATTCTGAAATATGGAGTGGTATTGTTGTGCTCTCCCACTTTGAGGATTTTCTTTCATCAAAATAGAAATAGTCTGTGTGTCAGTTTCATGCTTTATACCAATTGTATGCAGCCGACAAACTATACGCTGTCTGTCAGTGCAACAGCACGATAGTGATTGGGGAATTAGGACACTGTTGTGAAAAAGTCTCGTCGTCAACTCCTCATTAGTGTCTTGGGTGAGGTCACTCCCTGTCAAGAAGTGTTCACGTATGTAAGAGAAATAAAGATTTAAGGGAGAAAAACAACTGCATATATTAGTTGAACCAATTCTCATTGTAGTTTTGTTGGTTCAAAAAGAAAACAAAGCTGGGGGTAGTCTGCTTGTCAGTTTCACAAGGGTAGGATGAATCCACTGTATATAGACCTGGATGAAACAATCAAGGGTCAAAAATAAAGGCAAAGCAGAGGGGAAAAATGCGCAATGCTCCCGATTGCCACTAGATGCTGTCTCTAAAAATCTCTTCTTCCACAAGTCAGTGTCATTAACTTAAGTCAACTCCTGTTAGAAGAGAGAAAATTCATGATTAAGTAGATATTAGGCTTCAAAAGGAGGAATATTTAGAGGTGTGGTTAGTTTGATTGACAGGGCTCATCGATCAGACCCGCCTCCTCACTCCTCCTTTCATGTCCAAATATGGTCACTTCTGGTTCCAAACAACCAACATGGCGACTTTCAAATGCCGAACTCCTGGTTTCAAACACAAAACTAAGAGGGGGCGTCACATTAGTTTTGTCCATCCTATATATAAGTATGGATAACTCTCTCTACCACTGATGCTCCCAACAGGAACCTTACTACCCCAGGTCCTCAGAGTTAAATACCCGTTAGCAGCTGGCCAAAAGGAACCGGGACACCGGTGATGTTAGCTGAATGGTTTGAACCTCCTCAGCCTAATAAACACTTGCGTGAACCAACTGGGCTTCCTCCACCTATTGTAGCACAGCTCTGCTCCGACACTGTCACCCTCATTCACAGTAACACACACACACACACAGACCATGTAATAATGATCATCTTAAATCACGTTACATGGTTGTAAAGCCAATTATTTTCTTCTCAAAGTCAGGTGAAGAAATCCTCCCACTCACTGCTTCTCATCCCAGCATTTCTGAATATCACGCTTTATATTATAGCTTTTTTTTTTTTTTTTATTACTGTTACCTCGCTGACAGAGCTGAGTTCAGGTACCAGTTTGAGGGTTGAATTGTTATGCAGATAACAACTCGGTTTTGCTTTGTTCTACAGTATAACGGCACCATACAGACAGGACCCTCTGGGCCCACAGATACTATAGCTTTTCAAAGGCTCTAAGGATGTTTGGGTACAAGGGTGTCTGATTATCTATTCAGGATTATTTTGAGGCTTTGTTCAAAGATTCTTTTTTCCCCTGTTTGTCCTGCCTTCCCCACCTGTCTTATTATACAAAGTATGTGATAATGCAGCAGTATGCTAATCGGCTTTCCTTTTGGTAATTATTTTGAATGCTAGCTGCTTTTTGCTGTGGAGAGGAGACGTAACAAGAGACAGTTAACAAGTCGTAATGTGACACAAGGAAATAGGGGCAGTGAGGGAAAAATATTGCACTTTGAAACATAGTTTAGGGAAATTTAAGCTATTTTTCCTACTTTCCTGGAGTGAAATAAATGTCTGGGGAAGATTACCTTTGCTCAGTTTGTGGGATCAGAAAGAAGCTTTTCTGCATATGTCCCAAAAATTATTATATTTAAAAATTGTTATCAAGTTGTTCCCTTTAAACCAAACATAAGCCCCCACCCCACCCCCTTTTACATCCAGATAACCTATTACCGTATTTTCCGGACTATTGAGCGCACCTGTCTATAAGCCGCTATTGAATTTGTTCGAACAGTTTCATGTGGTCCACTCTGACCGGGTCTGATGTGACGACGCTAAATGTATCGGCGGTACGGAGCTTGCTAGCTTGTAAAAAGCCAACAAGCTTTGTGCCACCGATACATGAGCCACACCAGTGTTTAAGTTCAAAGCGTCGAAAAAAAGTAGTGGCTTATAGTCCGGAAAATACGGTAATATCTCTAAGTAACTATAGAAAAAAATCACTATAAAATCTCATTGATTTGATCTGAAATGTTAAGGAAAGCTCTTTTTAGGGTTTTTGCTTTAAAAACACAGGTGCTACATTGAAAACATATTTAAAAGTACATTTTTTACATTCCAGTTGACAGTGGCCAAACCCAGTAAGTGTTTTCTCTCCTTAACGAGAACCCCTCATGAGGCACTCCTGTGAATCACTATCAACCCAAACGCAGAATTACGGTCCACATGACTATCACTGTTTTACATTTGCAGTATCATCAGCCATGATCAGGGTTAACATGGTCTACAATGACCCTTCCTGCTCCTTTTGTCAGGCGCTGAGATCTTTAAACCAGCCCAAAGGGAAATGGAGGCAGGGGGAGGGCGTGGCAGGATTGCACCTGCTTTGATCCTCTTCAGCCCCTCTACATCTTTAATGCCTCCTAGACTCAGGGCGCAGACTCCCTTAACTGCTCTCTCTTCAGCGTTTTCTGCGTGGGACGGTGCAGAATAGCAGGGGTTATCGCTGCGGTGCCATCAAAGTGCAGAAAGCAAAATGATGTCAATAAGTGATGTGTGTCAGTGAGTGTGTGTCTGTGTGACTGATTGGTAAAAAATTTGAGTTGGAGGAAGCAACATGGCTGTCTGCCTTTTTTTGTGTGTGTATGTGACTGTGTGCTTTAAAATGCAGGTTGTGGCGAGAGCAAGATAAATCTCCTCCATTATTAATGTTGTCATTCCTCAGCATTGTTCCCTGCATTACATTTTTATTGGTTAACACCAGGTTCTTGTTTCTTAAGGGCTTTCAAATATAATAACCTCAGCATCAGTCCAGAGGTGGAGGCAGCCTCTGACCTGCGATGCTTCATATTATGTGTTTACAATTAATAAGCCTGTTATCCCTTCAGTTTTCCATTTGACAGTCTGTAGAGGGAACACTTGGCTGTAGATGCACAGCGCTATATTTAGACTCCAGTGACGCTTATGTCAGTTTCATCACTTTTTTTTCTTTTTTCATTCCTTCAAAGAGTTGGCTATGATGTGCTGAAGCCCTGTGTACACACTGGGCTCTTCCTAAAATTTCATATAATCCCCTCTTTTCTGTTTGCTGTGCCAGGCTTTCTGAGAATTGCAGCAGCTCTATTATTTTGCTATTTTCTGGTTTTCATCCACAACCTTCTCTTTAATTACATCACATTTGCACCTCGTGCTTAACCTTTTTCCACCCGAGCAAAATTCTTCCAACCTTTTAAGACTTCTGTGATTTAGATTCAGTTAGCTGAATGTGTAATTACTCTTTAAGATAACTTTGCCTAGAAATGTTCCGAAATCTAGTCAGTCCAAGTTTGTTAGTATCGGCCAAAGTTGCAGCACAAACCAAATTTACTAATTTGTCTCAGAGGTCTTTGTTATCAGTCTCCATCTCTTCCTTTAGAACCTTCATTTGGGTAAGAAAACACTCTCCAAAAAACTGTGAATTGGGAAAAACATCTTAGACAAAAACCTCTCCGAAAATATCTGAAACAACAAGAGAGGTGGGATTCATCTTTCAGGACACACTCATTAAATGTAATCTTTGGGAAAAATCAGGGGTGTAAAGATGAACTAATATGAACATCAAAGATGCAAGCGTATCATGTCGGATCGATATAAATGTAATATTAGGTTAGTGAAAAAAATGAATAATTAAAATAGTTGCTAATGAATCTGATTGTTGATTATTGTCACCAGATGTGTTTTTACTGGAGTGAGGCCTCATCCTTCTTTCCTATCTCAGCTGAGAGTCGTACATGGACAATATTATTAAGCATGAAGTAAACAATATGATGGCTGCTGATGCTAGTTTACTTTTTGTATCAGTAGCGGGAATATTGCAGCAAAGTTGATTAAAACATGTATTTTTGAATGAAAAATCTACATTTCCTGTGTTTATTATTAATTAGCACAAGGTTTTAACATCCTCAGGGTAAAATTAAAAGCTGAGGGATAAATAATTTGATAATTATGCGGTTTATGATTCGATTGGTCGACTCCTTGTTTTTGGACGAAGATTAATCGACCATCAAATTAGTTGGTAGCTGCAGCCCTAATATGAATCGGAGGATGACCCATTTTTAAAGTTACTATTCAGTTTACTGAAGCTTGGCAAGATTGTTGGTTACTTTAAACATGTCCAACAACATCAATACAATTTCAGCCCCATATATTCATATTTCTCCTCCTAACTGCCAAAGTGAGGCACCTGGACATGTCTGTGTGAGACAGACACAAATTTATATTCATAATATCAAAATGTTTGTGTCTGTGTCTACTGCAGAGGTAATGACATGTTATTCTGAAATGACACATTTTTTCCTTTGCTATAAAATAAAACTGCTGGGGTTTCCTTGGTGACTTTTGATGTATACCGACATAAATGACCAGTGAGTCCCAACTATTGCAGCTTTCCTAAAATTGTCACATTTTATTTTGTAATAAAACAAAGAATAATGAAGGAATACTTTAAGGAATTGTAAAGTGCATCAGATTACATTGCAACAAATCACATTGAATTGTTCTATATTATGTTTCTGTATTTAGATGCACATTGGATTGTTTTCCATGGGAGGGATGCACACCCCTAGTAAATTTACCCTCTGCAGGAAGAATGACATTGTTAAATACATGAAATGAATCTCTTGCTGGCTGCATAGCATACAGACATGAGAGGAGTCTTGATCTTCACATCACACAAGTCTTGGCAACAATGTAAATAAACCCATTCCCCCAAAGGTCAACCTCTTCCTTTATGTATTTAATTTAGCTGCACCTTTCAAGAACATGTGAACATTTAAGCATCACCAGACTTTAATCATCCCGGTAGCCATGTGACGTTGGTGTGGGGCTCCTGTTCGTAGTGACAACGTAGTGATGTGGTAAGTAAGGTTGATGGCAGGCAGCAGCAGACTGTTCTCATTGATTTCTGCTTCCCTCCGGCTCTGGGATAGTTTTCCCTGCACAGCTCCAGCTGGGCATCACGCACCATGCTACCAATTAGACTCTTTCTTTCTAAGCCCACTCAGCTCGTGTTTTCACGCTTGTATTTGTGACCTGTGTGTGTGTGTGTGTGTGCATGGTCATATGTCTTCTCTAGTGTGCACAAAACCCCTGTTTGGGTGAGAGTGAAATTGGCCACTCGCATTTTTCTGACCCCACTTTGCCTCACCTCTGCTGATGTGTGAATGGTTTTTACCGTGGCAATACTCTGTCTATCTGTATATCTATCTGTCTGTCTATCTGTCTATCTGTCTGTCTGCCTACCTGCCTGCCTACCTGCCTGCCTGTCTGAAAAGATATGCAACATTTTCTTTGATATTTAACATTTTCCCGCTGAGATTAAACCTTATTCTTTCATCTGATTTAGTCCATTAATGCTCAGTTTGTATGTGATACCCTGCCCCCTCTCATCTTCATGGAGAATGGCAGCTGTGGATGTGCGACCGAGGCAGCGGGAGCGCTCTGTGCATCCACAGGGTATCTGGTCATCGCCCACCCTGATGCACCGCCCCTCTTTGGAGGCTCCATTACCGTCTCCACACACACAAAATCCCGTTTGCGAGTGTCAAGTAACTTGCTCATCAGATAACTCAGTGAGGTTTATTGACTTGATTTCAGCTTATTACATCCAGCTAAGTCGGCAAGGACATGTTGGCCTTTAAACAGAAGTTCATGGCCTTTAAGAAGCAATTCTCTGTAGGAACTTTTGGCTCAGTCCAAATGTGTCCGTTTGATTCAGCAGTCTTTAGCAGAGTGGGTTTGTGAGGATTAGACTTATCTTTGCATCGTCATCCGTGCAGGAGGTCCATGAGGCAGCACACTCACGAGTCGAGCATAGCGAGGGGTGCAGAGCATCGTCTTTACACACACAAGCTGGCTACAAATTGTGTTTTTCAAAAACAAAAATATGGATTTAAGCTAAGCACAGTGTTTCAAATCGAAACTCCACACTTTATTTCACCTCTATATTAGGTGTTACTCTGATGTTTATGGCAGATTTAGATAGCATCAATCACATGCATGAGTTTTGAAAAAAATATACAAATTATTTAAACCAAAATCTCATTTTAATTCATCCAACCCCTGTAATGATTTCTGCTAGAATCCATATTATCTATGTGCACACACAACATATTTTTTGTCTAGTGTCTCCATCATTTCTAAGTGAAATATTCAAGATTTTCAGTTAAGCATTGCTATACTACTATGCTTGCAATTGTTTGATTCAACATTCTTAATATTGTATATAATGTTCCTATTTGTTAGATTTTAGTTAAAACATTCTTTTCTTTTATTGTCTTTGGAAATATGTCCACAATGCTGCTGTAGCACTGTGGGACGAATAAAGGAATATCTTATTGTAGCTTGACTGATTATTTTTTTCAGTTCATTTGCGCTTGGCATCATGTGGATCATAGAAGTAAACTGGGCATCCAACTTCAGAAACGCCTCTGCGCCCGGGTCAGACAGGATCAACTCACATACAGGTGTCTGTGGGATTTAGATTTTGGCCCTGATGCCAGCTCCACTCAGTGACACCACTCTGGTGTTATGGCTGCTATAGAGAGGTGGACACCATGTACGGTACGATGTAAATTATTTCTGAACCAATAATGGAGTATTGTATGCGGCTCTTTGTGTCTGTACAGCATCAGGTAATTGTTTGAGATGCAGATGGTCTCTGTTTACTGTGTGGGATCCCTGGTTTAGCACTCATGCCTGCTTTACAAAAAGGCATTCAGCAGTAGTGGCTGTTGTAGATACTCCAGCAGTGTCATCTGTGGACAGTGCAGCTCTGGGAGGCAGGGATCTGTCTCCTTGTAGTTTAAATTATCTCTGAGTCTGGTGCTTACTTCAACCAGTGGTTTCTATTGTTTCTCACAATTGATTGTCAAACCTTAATCTCTGTCTCACACGTAGGCCTGACCTCCAGTTCACAAGGATATTGTCCCATGAACACATGAATAGTCTCCTGTCACTCAGCCACTCTGCCTCACCGGTTGTCCCACAGTTAAAAGGCCACACTGCCTCGCCACTGTGGGTGAGCAAATATTAAATAGGTGCCAGATTACTCAGAAAGACCCCTATGGGTGGAGCATACGGCAACTAATCCACAGCGCTGTGGCTGCTGAGGCACAGGAGAGGAGCAGGAGCAGCGGTGTCAAAAGAGATCAGCTGTTGACATTTCCCAAAATGTATTACGAGTTTTGCTTTTCTGTCACTTGATTTTATAGCTGTTGTTATGCTGCAGACCTCTTTGTTTCTGTGTGTCTTTGTGAGTTTGTTTTCCATTGGATGCACACTTGGATACTGGATTTATGTAAAGTAGCCACACAGACAAGCACTGGCCTTTGGCCACCTCCGTACCAACGGTAGAGGAAAGGAATAATATTATGAGGGGAGACGGGGCATGCTGTGTTTATGTTGAAAAGATGTAATATTCTGGTAACACTATGCTGGATGCTGTATAAATGCAGCTTGTTCAGCACTGATACTCTGCTCCTTGTCTCCTTTTAACATTCATGACTGCTGAGTTAAATATTTGCTTTATGGTACAAAATACACTTGAATTACAAAATATAGCATGTGAACCATTTAGAAAGATTGATCCTTGTTGTAAAGTAGTATAGCCTCCAAATGTCTTTCATTGACAGGACTCTAGGTTTGGCAACTCTGTTACTGAGGTCATGAGTCTAATGATTTACTAACAGTTTCTGACCTTCATTGTGAGGGTTTGAATCGTAAAGCCTTCTTTGATCACACTTTGTCTTCTAAGAGGTGCTAATTCTCCAAGACACCCTCGTGCACACTTTACAACAAAACATATATCCTAAGGACAGGAAATGTCTTGCTGCAGGCTCATTTAGTGGTACTCTTTAAGACTATAACAAACAGGCAATCCACTGACACTGCAACCCCCACATATCACCAAATCACTGCAGGTGACAGGTACGTCAAAGTCACATGTCATATTTATATTAAATATCCACAGCCTCCATTGAGACCACACTCTCTCAAGAAAAATCTCTGGCTTTAATGAACAGAAGAGAAATAAAATCAGACATACATCACAGAGCACCACCATACACTGAGACTATTAAAGTCTCTCAAGTTGCTGCTTTGAAATTTTAATACATCTGGATCTGGTAATAATGTTGATTTCTAATTGTACCTTTACTTATACAGTATAAACAAAGTATTTAAAATTCCACTGCTTATTTTTCATTTTAGTACAGTGGGAAATGCAGGAAACCTATGCAGGACATTTCCTATTATAATAAAAAGCCCACGCATGAATACATAGAAAATAAATTCAAATAATAGACCACAGACAACATTGAATCTCTCATATAAGACTAGAGCTTCTGTGGTCTCTCACATCCGCTGTGCTAACATCAGTGTCTGAACCTGCAGCTCCTGCATCTTAGGTGGAATTAAGGAGCTTCAAACGTGGCAGGTCTTGCGATAGATGCTGTGTTGCCTCATGTGAAAGTAATTGTCAGGTGCCTTTTTTCGCCCCTGTGTCCATCCTATCTCGGTCCCAGGCGACTACACAATTCATTTTACTTTTGAACCTGTGGTCTATTCTTGTAGCCTCCATGAAAAAGATGTCGTTTTTTTTTTTTACTGTTATTAAATGGAATTAATAAAAGTCCTGAAAGAAATTTGAAAAAGGTGGGAGATAATAAAATGTGAAGAAACTGTGAAGACTACATATTAGTTCAATCACAAAAGATGACACTTTTCATTAATTATGTTAAAAGGAGACTTTTTCTTTGTGTTTTTTTTTTTTGTCCTGCCTCCCCATGATGTTTGTTTGTCCGGCACATTATTTTCCAGCTCTGTTGTCCCGCTGCAACAACACCTGACCTGAAAAAAAATATCAAAGTCATTGATTCTTTAATGATGATTCGAGAGTAGGCCATCGAGTGTGTAGTTGTAATTTCAGCCTTTATTGAATTCATTGTTGGCCTCTTTTAGAACTCAGTAATAGGGAGTCTGTATGCTGTTTGTCCACTACAATACATTTTAATTAAGCAAGTGTTTACCTAGGACTTTCATTGTCTCGTATACTTGTCCGTGTATTACTTTGTTTGTCTGTGTTCATGCCTCCCTTTCTGTTTGCAGTCAAAAGGGGAGAATTGACTTCTGTTTTTTTACAATTTTCTATTGAGTGACCACTGAAATGTTACTGGAGCCCTTCATAAACACCTTAAACCTAATCTGCAGAAAAATGTTACCATTTTCTCCATAGGATGTTTATACAAATGGACAAAGCAAATGGGGCTCAAAAATACGGCCAATATGGAAGTGCAAAAAACCTGCAGTACCTACAATGGCCACAAGATGCTGGCGCTGCATTTTCGATAATGAAATGTATTTTTCCCACAAGTCATTCTGATGCTATTAGGTAAAGTCTACTCTTCCTATTAAGGATCTGGATCTGAAAAAAACATCAGTAAGTAGATATTAGGTTTTAAAAAGATAATATTTAGAGGTTTGGTTAGTTTGATTGACAGATCTGGTCTCCAATGAGACCCGACCTGAGTTTGAAAAAAAGTAAGGCCAAAAAATACTGCAAAACTCCAGATGGCCACTAGATGCTGGTTCCAACAAAGGCTGAGTCTTTCACGATTAAATATTAGGATTTTTTTTAAATTAAAGTCAGTTGGAGCCAGTCGATACATTTTTCCACAAGTCATTCTGATGTCAGTTAGGGGCGGGGTTAGTCTGATTGACAGGTGGGAAAAAAAAATCGTTATAGAGTTGATGTGAGACTTCAAAAGGAGGAATGTTTATGGGCGGGGCTAGTTTGATCGACAGGTGTGCTCTCCAATGAGATCAAAACCTGAGCTCCAATCTCACACACCTTAAGAAGTGTCCTCGGCTTCAAGGGTCAGACCCTCGTCCTCATATCCAGATACTATACAGTACTGGCTCCAAACGACCAGCATGTGACATTCAAATGCCAAACTCCTGGCTTCAAAATGTGAGTCCACAAACCAACGGTGACGTCCATTCTATATACAGTCTGTGATTTTACCTGACCCAAGACGCACCATCATGTCAGCCATGTCTAATACATGTCAGTTCAACATGTGCAGCACATAAAGTGATGGTTGAGTTAAAATTGGCTTTACACATCAACAGCAGCTTGATGTGTTGATTTGGTAGCAGCAAATTACCAGAGAAGAAAAAGACAAATAAATGAGGCTCCTACTGTGACAGTGCTGTGTGAGGGACGGCAGGACTGCAAAGAAGTGGATGATTGAATCGAACTGAAACACTGGCTTAGGTGAGAGGCTCAGTGCATCCGGTCCAGGTCACTAGTCAATCTCACAGTTATCACATATACAGACACATTTACACTCACATTTACACTCACATTTACACTCACACCAGCAGACCAGATTCCAGTTCAACCACCTTCAATGTGTTTGTTCTTGGGAAGAAACTAAAGCATCCAGGATAAACCCTCAGAGGACTCCAGACAACCCAAACCTGTTTTACCTTGATTGTAATCTTCAAGAGATGTGTACAGATCACCAGCTAGTGGCAGAAACATACATCATCCTTGCACTATAGAAAGACAGACCACTCACAACATTTGCCTGATTTCCATGTTTGCCAGCATGAAAGCCTGTTTGCAGCTGAAATTGCAGGAAGAATTGCCCATGAGTAGCAGGTGTATGTACCAGCAATGCTGCACTTCATATGCTCCCTGCCATTTAAACACCATTGGTTCTGCAGCTAAATCTCAGCAGCTTCACATCTCAACATACACCAGTGTGGTATTGAAATGTTGCTAGTGCCCTCTGGGAAGTAGAAATCTGGATAAGTGATGCATCATGGTGTCATGTCAAAGTCCAACTCCCAGACTTTTTTTCTACCCTCTTTACCATGCATACTAACTCCATGTGTATATATGTATGAATGCAGTGTAATGTTATCAGCGCCTCCTTGCATATCTTAGCGGACTCTACACTTACAGCACTATATGTCACATATTAACTAGCAGCAGCCCAGAGCTGCAGTGGGAACAATCTGTGTTAAAGATGCCTGGTGAGCCATCCCTCATTAAAAGAGATGAGACATCAGTGGTTCGTACTGTGGAGCCTGGAGAAATGCTTCATGGGTGCAAATATTGATTCTGTTTATTCTCTCCCTGTGGGAAGAATGTTGTAGATCCATGTGGTTGTATACTTGCTCTGATTAATGATCAAACACCAAAGTTGTTCAGATTTTTTGCATTAACATGTTAAAGTCTTAATGGATTAAAGGCTTATTGTTTTAATTTAATAGAAAATTGCCTTGTCATATAAAAACACCCTGTAATACCTTGTTTAAAATGAAATATTTAGAATACAATGTGTAGCTCAATGCAGCACATTTATTGTTTTTGTCACCAAAACTTAGCAGAAAAGCTCCTTCACACTTTCCCCACTGCACTGAACTGTCTTTTTAATCGCAGTCGGAAATACAAAACTTCTATTTAAGCCGATCTTGTCATTTTAATAAGACTAAGGATGATTTCTATGGAAATTTGTTTTAAAAAATGAACAATAAGCCTTAAGAATGATTTTTGCCGTGGCTCGGTTAATACATAATTCATTAGGACATTTACATAATGAAATAATTTAGTGTTTTTAAAAGGAAAAAAACGGTTTGTGTGTTAAAGGGATAGTGCAGCTCATTTAAATGAAATTCTTGTTATTCACTGGACATTTTTTTCAGTTGACACTGAGCAGGATAGTAACATGTTCAATCTCTGTCCTACTGTGGGTCTGCTAAAACCATGCTTGGGAGATGAATGGTGCTGATTAAGAGACAGTGTCAACATCATCTCCTGCCTGCTCTCTGATCGCTGCTCTACATCTTAACTAACTGCTAACAAGAAGGCAGCGGGCTCCTGGGAGAGGCAGGAGTCAAATTTGTTTATTTGTGGATGCAGTGGAGCATGCATGTCCATGAGGACGTGTGGATATGGATGTTGGGGAAGGGGTTTATACATACGCTTGCATGAATTAACGTCAGTATGTGTGGGCGCGCACGTGTATATGTGTGTGTGTGTGTGTGTTTGTGTGTTTGTTTCCCAGTGTGTTACAGAGAGCTGGTTTATGTACAGTGGATGGATGGCTGCTCCAACCCACCGACAGT
>OOFC01031082.1:7387-19447 GCA_900323345.1 Pseudochromis fuscus | reverse complement strand
GATTAAAAGAAAAAATACACAACAGCTAAAAGAAGTTTTGGCGCAGTTACACTGATAAAAAAGTACCTGGAACTCGGTACCTGGTACAACTTTTTGTACCTTCTCTCCTGCGGTTCCAAAAAAAGTACCTGGTCAGGTCGGAGCAGGTACTAAAATCTTATTGGTTGGAATCGTCACTGTGTCGTTGCGTCATCACTGCGCAGCACGTAATCTGTCCTGCAAACACGCAGGCATTTTTAAATCTTTGGCAAACCGTGCAGACATGTTTGAAATAACAACAAGAAGAGAAATGGCATCTGTTAGAAATCCTGCCCCATGGACTCAGGACGAGGTGCAAACCTTTCTGTCATTAGTCACCGATGATAAAATTCAGGGGGAGCTGGACGGCGTGGTCAGAAACGAAAGAATCGAATAAAAGATGACGTCACGAATGACGGCCAGCTACACGGAGGAGGGACTATCCTCAGCAATGTAAATGCAACCGAGGGGGGCCGATCCCGAGCGATCCGAGGCGAAGTGAAGTGAGTAGGTACCAGTGTTATTGCGCCATAGGTGTGTTGTTACAAGTATTTATACAAAAGTACAATCCACAAAGTCCAACTTGTGTAATACATCCTTAAACTATATCAGATACTAAAACACTGCACAATTTTACTATGAGTTTCTGTGGATTAATCCCCTGTATTTTCTCTCAGTGAAATAAATGAGGGGGTTGCATTTTTAATGTCGTGCTAATTGTTGGTCTGAAGTGGAGTGGGGAAGAGAGAGGAGAGATCAAGGATGGAGGGAGACTATTCCTGGCAGGCAATGAATGTGGATTAAGGGAAAAAAAAAGAAATATTTTCTGTCTCCCTCCCTTGACCTCAAGCTTAGAGGGGTAATTGGCAAAACCCTGCGAGTAATGCACTCTTTTGCTCACCGCCTTTCTCACAAACACACACCACTGCCCAAACACACACACATGCTAATACTCCCACACTCCCAATGAACCAATCTCACACAGCAGCCCTGCACGCACCACTGTAAAGAAAATAAACCATTACGCCATAAAAAAAGCTCCCATTTCATTCCCTGTCAATCAATAGATCAATGGTTATTGATGAAGAGACACACAGCGGGGATGAAAATATGTGTGTGAGAGAGAAAGAGTGTCATATCCAGCATATGTCATGTTCTATATAAATCTCCAAAGGAGGACATCTATTTTAAACACACACTCACAAAGCTTACACACATCCTGTCAATGCCCCCATCAAAGATCTTGGTTTTTTTTTTTTTGCACAGAGAGACACTGGCTTTCTGCTAATGTTCTTTCCATGTCTTCTCGCCTTTCTTTCATAAATAATACGCTGCTGCTATTAACATGGTCAGAGAGGCTTCGCGAGGGATGGCGAGCCGACAGGACCGCAGAGGCAGAAGAAGAAGAAAGATGGATTGAGGCACGGCAAGAGCAGGAAAGGCAGGGATGTGGAAACGCCACAACACTTAACCTCTTTTCTTCCTTGTTCCTCCCACCTGTTCTCTATGATCTAATGTAACATCTCTGCAAGATGTAAAAACACCTCCTGCAACCCGCCTTCCTCCCCGGGGTCTTCTGATGCTCTTTTACTGAACTCTTTTCCTCTGACAATTACCGTTTCACTGCCTTTCCTCACCTTATCTATCACCTTTACAGCCTCGCTTTTTCTTTTCCCGTCTCTTTCTTTTTACTGCCCCCCGTCTCCCTCTTTCAAAAGAGATGGAAAAGAAGAGGCGCAAATAACTTAAAGGAAAAAGGATGAGAGGAAACAACATAATGATGCTACAACACAGATAAAGAGGTAAATCTGAATAATAAAGGGGAGAAGAGATGAAAGGGAAACGTAAGGGAAATACCGTTTCCTTGCACTGCTGTTATCATTCACCAACTTTCCAAGCTAATGCTTTATATCAAACATACACATGATCATATCCATATCAAGCTGTGATCTTTGAAAACAACCCTTCCTTCTTGAAACACCCCTGTGAGTTTTTTCCTGCTTATCCGACCTACTTCCAGTCATGTTTAATTAAAAAAAAGAAAATGCTGTATATTAGAATATGTTTTAAAATCTTTGAACTATTTGGGGTGTTCCTGTTTTAACTTCTTCAACATTGGAAACGCTGCTTGAAAGATAAGGCAGATTTAATGAAGCACTTGTGTCTTTTTTCTTCCCAAATATTAAAAATTCATTCGAATGCTGTATTTTTTTCATGTCGGCTTCCAGTCTACGCCTTCGTAAGAAGCCACAGATATTGTCTCTGCTACCAAGCGCTTGCTCAGGAAGGAATTGTTTGGTTTCTTTCTATATTTTATTGTTGCTATATAAAGTTCCCTGAACTTTCATGAACACCGTCTCCACCCTCGTCACGCCACAGCTCGGTGCTGAACTTATCGTCCAAGTGCTCATTCTGCCACTTCTGGTAGCAACCCTAAGTAAACAACGTAATAAGATAATTGAGCCGCCACACAAATTGATTACTGTGACACAAGAATAGCAACCAGTCAGATAATTTATGAGAGCAGAAACAGCAAGAAGCATCACTCCAGCACTGCTCTGTTTGTTATTCCTGTCATAATAAAGATGCTGTAACAACCAAGAACACTGGAGAGTTTGTTTGTTTGTTTTTTAATGACAGAAATAAAAATCTATAGAAAAAAAATCTAGCGAGTCAATACTCTTGGAGTGGAGGTAACATATTCAACAGAGCCTGTTCTCTTATTTCAAACACCATCCATGGTCATTTTCAGGCTGCTACCAAATTTCACACCTGTATAGCTGCACAGTGTCATGTATGTGTGTGTGTGCGCGCGTGAGCGAGACAGAGGGAGTCAAGGCTATTCTGACCAACCTGAAAGATGACCTAAATAGCTTTGTCAGATGTTACACACAGCATTCTCACTCAGCCAGTGTGACAAACTCAACCTTACTCATGACAAGACATGAGCACAGGTTTGTTTTTTAGGTTGTTCTGGCAGTAGTGGGGCTCAGACCAATCAGAAATAAAAATAGGGAGACGTGATCATTTTCCAAAATCCAAAGACGCACAGTTCACAACATCAGCAGAGGAAAGCAGCAAATTATAATAATGAAAATCCTGGGAACTGCAGGTTTTCAGTGTTTTTAGATTACCAAACAACTGAAATCATCCATCCATCCATCCATCTATACTGTTAATTCCATCAGGATCCATCCATCCATCCTCTACCACTTATCTGGGTTGGGTCGTGGGGGCAGCAGCCTAAGTAGGGAAGCCCAGACTTCCCTCTCCCCAGCTACATCATCCAGCTCTTCCCAGGCGATTGTGAGGCATTCCCAGGTCAGCCGAGAGACCTACTCTCTCCAGCATGTCCTGGGTCTTCCCCGGAGTCTCCTACTAGTGGGAACACCTCACCAGGGGGGCGTCCAGGAGGCATCCTGATTAGATGCCTGAGGCACCTCATCTGAACGAAGATCATCCGATAAATCGAGAGCTTTGCCTTTTAGCTCAGCTCCGTCTTCACCACGATGGATCCGTGCAGAGTCCACATTACTGTAGACGCTGCACCAATCCTCCTGTTGATCTCCATCTTTCCCTCACTCGTGAACAAGTCCCCAAGGTACTTGAACTCCTACACTTGCAGCAGGATCTCTTACCCGATCTGGAGAGGTCACTCCACCTCTTTCCATCTGAGAACCGTTGCCTTGGATTTGGATGTGCTGATTTTCATCCCGACCACTTCACACATGGCTGCGAACAATTGGCCGTGACCTTTAGCGTCAATTGAGAGCTAAAGGTCACGGCCTGACGAAGCCAACAGGACCACATCATCTGCAAAAAGCAGCGACCCAATCTGAGGTCACCAAACCGGACCCCCTAAACACCCTGGCTGCACCTAGAAATTCTGTCCATAAAAACTATGAACAGAATCGGTGACTCCACCAAAGCTGCTCTTTGGCAGAGTCCAACCCTCACTTCAAACAAGTCCAACCTACTGCCAACAATGCGGACCAAGCTCTGGCATCAGTTGAACAGGGAAGGGACGGCCCATATCAGGGTGTCCAATACCCCATGCTCCGAGGGACACGGTTAAATGCCTTCTTCAAGTCCACAAAGCACATGTGGACTAGTTGGGCAAACTCCCATGCACCCTCAAGAACCCTGCCTATGGTGTAGAGCTGGTCCACAGTTCCACAACTAGGACAAAAACCACATTGCTCCTCCTGAATCCGAGGTTCGACTATCCAGTGGACCCTCCTCTTCAGTACCCCCGAAGAGAGATTTCCAGGGAGGCTGAGGAGTGTGATCCCCCTATAGTTGGAACACACCCTCCAGTCCCCCTTCTTAAAAAGAGGGATCACCACCTTGGTCTGCCAATCCAGAGGCACTGCTCAATTTCCATCAAGATAATGGTGGCAATAGGGCGAGCAAAAAGGAATCGACATTCCCGTCCCCCACAACTTCTTCAAGCTCATCTCCAGGGATCCTGGGATGTAGAATAGTAGAAAGTTTACCCTGCTCTGTTCCTATAGGTGAGCGCCTGGTGGCCAGACAGCCAACATAACCTGGCCGAGCATCGTCCAAAAAAGGCAACGTGGGAGGACCATGCAGGTTAATACCAAGACACATCAGAGGGTTTGGGTGAAATGCCCTTTGGGTGGTAGGAGAGGGCAGGGTAGCCCCCCTGCAGCAGAAACTCACACTAAGAAGACAACAACAACTACAGATCTAAATGTGCACATCAAGAGTTAATGCATTTATTAAATGCAACACTCCACTCACAGCATCTACAGCGTGATCTCCATTAACTTGTTTTACAGCACAACAAAGAACATAAAACAAAGGATGGAGAAATCCTCACACAGAGTTTCTGTACAGCTTCATTCACCAACAGCACAAAAATATCGACAGGTGACCGAAAAACCAGCAACTGCAAAAACTGGAGGAATCATTCAAGGCTCTGCCCCAGATTACTGTATTAATACTTCAACACAGAACTTCAGAGTCCAGACAACCAAAGCAGAATACATAAAAATAACCTCCATAAAATCGGCATGGAAAGGCAACGTGACAGACACATGGTGTTAACTCCGACAGAGAAAAACAAACAAGAGGAGTTATGTAATTCAAGTTTTTGATGTTGAAGTCTCTTTTCACAAAGAGCAAGATTCATTAAAAGAAAAGATTAACTTTAAACACATGTGGTCCCTAACAGTGCCCTCTGTATGTTCAACCTTCACCTAAGTAGACAATGGTTTGACAAACCACACCTTTACACAATTATTATTTAATGCTTTTATAAAGATGTGATTTGATTCTTGATTCTTTAAAGCAATTTCTATTATTTTAATGTAAAAAAATGTTACACTGAAATAATAGTAATTGCTTTTGGAGTCCCAGTTTGCCTCCTACCACCACATTTCACACTTAAAACAAAACTTGAAACTGCAAAGTTCCTCTGAAATTACAGTTATCCTTCACAAAGGAACAGGCTTCAAGTTTACATCACAAAGGAGTGAATATCTCATTCTCAAATAAAACTCTTCAGTTGTAAGAACCACGGTCTCCGCTGTGTGCGTGCCCTCCCTCAATTTCATTTTCTCTCCTTGTCGAGTTCATTTATTTCAAATGAGAGAATCCATTACTGCAGCGTCATCCCGCTGCAGACGCCACTGTCTCCAAAGCAAAGTGGTGAAATCATGCATGCTGAAAAACATTTCATCAGGGAAGCAAAGTAACAGCAGAAATTCATGTTGCAATGACAAGTTGAGTTTCATCCAAGTGTCTGAAGCACGGGGCGCTCTCACAGAGCTGGGAACATGTGTTTACATGCTGATTAATGGCATGCAGTTGGAGCATCAGTGACAGGATATGCAAACACAGATGGGAATAACCAAAAATAAGAAAACAGATGATATTATTTGTCCTCGGTAATTATCTACTGTTTCAGCTGGAGTCCATGTTGCTTACTCACAGCGGACATTTTGCTTTCTCAAACAGAGGTGTGACTAATGGCGCTAATGTCTGGTTTCCATTAAAGTCTGCCAAGGTCCTGGCATCCTGCGTGCTGCCTCACTGGCATTGGCACAGCTTCCTGACATGGCACAGAATGGGTGTATTTTTAGTGGTTATTTTTACCATGCGTGATGACTCAGTGGTTATCACTGGTAACTCACAGAAGCCCCGGTCCCAGTAGGGCACATGGGTTTCCTTTTCATCCCCCCAAAACATGCACAGAAATACTTTTGCCTTAAGATATTTTAAAAAAAAAAAGAAAAAGAAATTGACTTGATCCCCAGGCGCTGCACTGAAATTGCCAACTGCTCCTTAATAGTTAGTATGGATCAAAGTAGAGGAAATAATACCCAACAGGCATTTCTCACAGACTTTTTAACTTGCCAGAAAAGCACAGGTGAAACTAATAACATTACTAATAATAATGCGTGGGTGTAACTAATAATAATGTTATTAGTTACAGCCGTATTTGACGAGTTTAAGTGTCCACAGTCAGACAGGTCTGTGAAGTGTAACATACTGATAAATGTTTGGAGTTACATCCATTGCTTTTCCTGCTATGACAGGTCCAACTTGTGCATTGTCCAGCTGTGATGTGTGGATCCAGCAGCTGTGTGTAATGGCTTCACTTACCCTTATCTGAGCTTCTATTCAGCCACAAACCTGATGAAAGGAGGAGGGGAGATGGGATCTCATCCCGTTTTAATGCACTCTATACACTGGTCCTCCCAATGCACACACATGCAGATAATACTCGCAGACAGACTCAATCCCTTTTACTCTTTCCATCTCGCTCACAAACACACACACACACATTCAATTAATGCCTTACAGGAAAGCCCTCTCTCTCCTGAGCACACACACATTCACGGTCAAGTGGACACAAATAAATCTACACATTAACACAGTCAGCAGTTTCATTAAATACATTTCTAATGACTCCTTGTTTCTCATCAGAGATCTTGATTAAACTTTAAATTACTTTCCTATCTCATCAAAAACTGTAAGAGTACAAACACATGCATTTGCATGTTGTGATTGTGCGGGTGAATGTGTGGTTAACTGGTTTAGCTTGCTCAACACATTGCAGGTTAATTCTTTCTGTTTTGTAGAGATTATTTCCACTGGATAATACCCTTGTTTCCTAAAGGTGCAAATCCATATTAATGGATTTTTACTTTTGTGTTCATGCACCCAATTTTATCCTTGCTGGAAAAGGATACCAATCACTACACTTTATAGTTAATGAGGTCCTCCTGCTACGAGTCAGAAAATACTCCTTAATAGGAGGAGAATGAAAAATAGAGATAAGCTGCTTATTATGCATCAGTGTCTCTGTGTAAGTAACAATCTGGAATGTAAAAGTGGTTGTGCAGAATTATTTAAGTTTATGCTTGAATTGGACTTTTATTTAAAAACTAGAAAGCACTCATAGGACACACTCCTCTGCTGAGGTATAATCCAGCTGCACTATTATAGACTGAACACTGCTGCCCTCTTGTGGTGAAATAGCAACACCATCTAGTTAAAACATTGGTGCATTATAAGAAATAAATTATAGATGCTCCCATTCTCTGATGGTGCCAAAAATTTAATCCTTTGTTTTTTCTTTGGCAACAATCTATGTCTCAAAAAAATCTGGTCACTGGTGGTTTTCCTGTGATGTTGTCAACAGACCGACTGACAGAAAGACAGACAAAGACTTGGGTGGTCTTTACAGTGTGTTGAAAAAAATATTACCTATACCATAAACTGTGTATAGAATGGACAAAGCTAATATTGGTTTGTGGACTCCCAATGTGAAGCTATGTTGGTTGTTTGTAGTCAGAAATGACCATATTTGGATATGTAGGGAGGAGTGAGGAGGCAAGACTGACAGTTTATGACGGTGTCAAATGTGCGTGACGCTGGAGTTCAGGGCTACTCTTAGGCCCTGTCCACACGGAGACGAAAATAGTAATGTTTTAAAATGTTAAAACCCCACATGAAGACGCCAAAAACGCTGTAGTCAATATTCCGGGCCTGTAGGTGGCGCTGTAACTCTGCCACAGAAACACACCAAAACAGAGAACACACTGAGCATGCTACACTGAGCATGCGCAGAAAGTCCGTGCGCGGTAAAGCAAAAACAACATATACAACAACACACACTTGTTGCTCACAGTGGTTGTATGATTTAAGAAGATTTTGCTGTAAGGCCAAAACAAGCCCAGTCGCTGCTGCAGCACTAATGCGACGCTGTATTCCGCCATTGTTATTGTTGTTGTCAGGCGTTGTGCATGCGGGTTAAGGGAGGGGCGGGGCTACGATGGCATCGTTTCAGGTGAATGCGTTCATTAGAGATCAAACTCACCACACACATAAATACTGATCTTTTCAAACCCGAAAATCTCCTTCATTGTTAATTTATTTTCAGATGGATCACCAGATCACTGATAAGAAGAATTAACTTTAGCTAAGTCAATCAGAGTTTTTTTAGAGCCAGCCTTTTGGCCGTCAGTGGCTGGTGTCATGTCTATATACAGTCTGCAGTTGGATATAACCTCTCCCTATTTCCCTATTCTTAACTTTCAGCTTTACACTGTCACTTTTAATAACACATATCCTTTTTTGGTATTATCAACCCCAGGTCAAAACATTTGCACTATTCAGTGGCAAACAAATCCAATTTAGCCCATGTTCGCACATTACATATGACTCTTGTTAATGAATCATCTCCAGGCAACACTCAACAAATGAAAGTAATAAATAATTTCAGAAGGACAATTAAGTCTCCCTTCATTAACCATCTGCTCATTAAGTCTGCCTTCGTTAGCAGAGGTTGGATGATCGCGTCCTGCCCGACTGCAGCAGCCGTTACATTTTCCCTGCTGCAGATGATTTGGAGTGAAGCAATGCGCACAAGTCGACACAGAACGGAGACCCACTCGTGTCCTAATGAGTTTTCCAGCTTGCTGTTCGGTGTGCTCTGTGGCTTCATTATCATCACCCTCTTAATGTATAATGCCTCCATGAAAGAAATCAACACCACATCATTACACTCTAGAGGATGCCACGGTCTCCCCTGCTCACTGTCTTTTTGGCTTTTTGCCTTTTTATCTTTCTCTCGTGTCTTTATCCCGCTGTCTGCTTTCTTCTGCATCTTTGTCCAATCTTTATTTCTACTCGTCTCATTAAATCCTTTTTTCTTTCACCCCTTTATCTTTTCTTATAATTCTCACAAAGTCTCCTTTACATTCTTTCCCCTCTCTGCCGTCTTTCCTGTCATTATTTCATCAAACACTGTGCAGGATCAGAACAAGACTGCAGACACACACACACCCACAAAAAAACAACCTGTGTCTGACCTTGAGAATAACAGCCAATCCATTAGGAATTGCATCTGAATTGGCATCTGAATACAATCACGGTATTTCTTGTTAATTGCATTTTAATGCAGCTGTTGTCATCCTCGTGAAGCTGAATGCCAAATTGATTTGTAATTCAGAGGGTGGTGATGTGCCTGAAAGGGAGATTGTTATTACAGTATTGCTTTTAAGTGTGCAGAAGCCCCAGCCTGCTTTACGTTCTGACAGCTTGAATAAACATTTGCTCTCCTTATTTTGCATAACAGCACTTTCTTAACGGTGTGTGTGCTGCACTGGAGAAGCTGCTTCATATATGTGTGTATATGCTGAGCCTCCAGGGATTGGGGATGTTCATGTGACATAATGCACGGCGTAAAAATCTACCTCAAACAACGGAGAGCGCAGTACTCAGGGAAGCAATCATTGTGGTGGTAATACAGGAGCGGATGAATCTATCAGTGATATCACACAGTGCATCAGTTAATTCCCTCGACAGAACGACACAAAAAGAGGAGCTTCAGCTGAATAATGGAAGCTATTGGAAGCAGTACTTCCTCCTCATGCATACATAACATCACATATGGATACATACATACACATATGTAAAACAGTTCTACCGCACACACATGCTGTACATATCCACTGCCCGCCCATCAGTACGAGCACAGCTGGATGCATGTGAGGCAGCACAGCAGAGCGTGGGAAAGACTTACGCCTCTGACCTTGGCCTTGGAACATACAACTTCATAAAAACACCAGAGACACAGACAATAAGTTGCCTCTTCAAAGGAAACAAGAGCGTGTTTGCATGTGTTTGAAAGCCTCGAGCAGAACCAACTCGAACCGACGCTGATTGAACGAAGGCTGGAGATTCCCATGTGTGCGTGCGGTGTGTGTGTGCGTAATGGCAGTGTTTCCTAAATTCCCTGAGGCAAAGTCATTTCATTTGCTCGCACCAGGAGGGACGGCCGCCACTTATCAATTTATGAATTGAATTTCATTTTCAGCTTCTGACACACAGCGTGCAAGTGTCACTGAGAGAGCTTTCGCTTCACTGTAAGATAGCGAGGACTTCCCGGTAACAGAGCAGACAAAACCCACACACACACGCAGGCAGTCCATTAGCGATAGCATTGACGAGGAGGCTTCTTACATTTGTAGAAGAAGGAGACAGATCTGTATGTGTTTATATGAGTTAGGATGCTTTCCTGTGCAAACTTCAGCTTAGATGTGGCCAAGGTGAGCCTCAAGGAGATTTGACAGGTGACCAAAAGTCTCAGGGGCTCTCCGATCCATAATGCTGCTGTAATTACCATCCATGCACAAACACAATCAATACCCCAGGAAGAAGCCGTGAGTTCCTGCAGGATCAATGGCTACGGGGGAAAAATAAAACAAAAAAAATATCCCACTCTTTGGGTTCATCGATGAGAGGAGATGATGAGGAGGATGTTTGGGGCTCCGGGTTAGGTCCTCAAAGTTAAACTTGCAACTTGTGGAGGCCCACAGCCACAGCTATCTCCAACATATCAATCAATGGCGCCTCAATAATTCAATTCCCCAAAAGAAAATGCACAATGAAAACAACTAGGTTTCACAAAGAATCACTGGACAGTGTTACAGCTGCTGTTTATTTAAAAGACCTGGCAACAGCTCGAGAGGGTCTAAAGAGGCCACAAATACAAAGCCAGATAAACAAACGAACAAACACCGAGACAAACTGATCCGGCAGAAAAAAAACTAAACAAAAAAAAAATAAGACAGCTCGGGTGAAATTATCACCCAGGCCTTGTTTTGGTGTTTCCTGCCAGACCAGTTGGAAACATCCCTCACTGTTTACACATCAACTTCATGGTTCAGTTTTGGCTCCTGCCATATCTCCAGTTTTCCCATGCAAGGCAGAACCATTGCCCACATTTTTCTCTCATTTGTGTTTTTCACAAGCTGACTGATTCTTTTTTCTTGCACTGTTTGGAGCTCTGCAGGGAGTGCAGCGAGATTGAATTTCACATGGAACAAGAGACAGCAGAGCTTAAAGGCAAAGTCTGAGAAAGAAACATAGTTTTGGGTGGAAGATAACAAAATGTTTTTAATGGTTTTCTAGCCTGTTAATTATCTCGTGACCTCTCAGATACACCCATGACCCCTTGGACTATATAGACTGTAGTTTGCATGCATCTGAACCTATCATATGACCTCTTTTTTTCTAGCTTTGTTGAACTCCTTGTAGCCTTGTAGCTCCCAGATCTCAACAATTACTTTGGGGATTATAGTTTTATTAAAGCCGATAGAGATGATGGCCAAAACTAAGAAAATTAGACCCCTGCTGTAGTAAATCACAACAATTCTTCCCTACGTTTCCTTTTAACACAGCTAATTTTCAGCTTAGTGTGTTTAGACGACACACCATTTGTCTGCTCTTTTTATATGATAATTCCTTTGGATTTTCCTCTGTAATGTGCCGCCGCCACTGCTGCTGCGATGGCCTGGTTTCCCCATGAGCATTAACAAAGTTTCATCTTATTATATCTTATGTCATCCCCTCTCTCCACTCCCGTATTATCCCGCAGTGCAGAAATGGTTTAAAGATAATCTTCAAAAGAGGAACTAGTAACAAAAGAAACACCAACAACTTTTGTTTAACTTGATTTCTCTCGGCTGTGATTGTCAGCGAGCGGCTGCCTCTGAGGCTAAGTAC
>OOFC01031079.1:7724-19290 GCA_900323345.1 Pseudochromis fuscus | reverse complement strand
CTTATTGTTCCATCTGCTGGAATACTTTGATATTTTGAAATAACATAGGCAATAAACATGTTTATTTGGTAAATGGTAAATGGAGTATATTTATATAGCACTTTCATGACCTTAGCTAGGTCCCAAAGCGCTTTACAATGGCACCTCATTCACCCATTCACACACACACTCACACACCAATGGCTACAAATAACAAAATAAAACTCCAAACTCTCACACACGCTTGTTCCTAAAGTCAAATTATCGGCTTTCAGTTTAGTATTTAAAGAATTTCTGCATCAGCGATGACACATTAAAAATACATAAATACATTGTGTTATAAAAAAGGAAGTGTGACGTCTTTTTCCTCCATATGACATGAGTCACTCTATTATCTTCACATGAACGGCTTGGCCAGATGGCCACCATGCGGCAGTACTGTGGTTTGGTAAGGTCCACTGTGCACAGAAATATCACGTCAACGAAGAGTTATTTTTAGGACGGTATTTATAATTGTTGTAAAAGGTGATGTCCAATTAGTATGGAGCAGAGAAATATTTAGTGAATCCAACTTGACCTCCTTAGATGTTGACTTTGTTATGAGAGCTGTGAGAGAGATTAAACAGAATTAGCAGTCAGCTGAGCTTCATTAGCTCTGACACCCAGAATAATTACATATGGAGTGGGGATGAGAACATCAGCTTGATCCAAATGTTCATCAGAATCATCTCTGCATTATCTTCTATATGGCAGTATGTACATTACTGATTACCCATGCTTGTAATTGAATACTGGTGTTATTACTATATACAGCACAGAAAAACAAACAGAACATAATTGTTGCCTCACTTTGAATATTTAAGTCAGATTTACATGACAGACACAGTGATGAAAAATAAATCTAAAGAGAAATAATGAAAATATATCATGACTACAGTTTTCTCAGACTAGAATGTAATATAAAGTAATTTATGTACAGTAAATAAATCTATAAAAACACTTTGGCATATAGAGGAGCCACTAACAAGCAATGCAGTAATGAAGTAAGAATTTCCCAAAGGGTTTAGGTCATTCACATAAGATTTGACTGTATTTAAGTGCTCACCAGTTGTGGTTTCTTCAGCATCGTTTGTACAGAACATTGACAAGTCTCACACGACAGAAAAACCTCAAGAGTCAGTGATTAATAGGATGCAAGTAAGGGGGATATGTCATAATTAGAATTATTTTTGGTGATCTCTTATTCAATAACAAAACACTTGGGGTGTAAAGATATCAGGTGTTGACACTGTTTTAGGGATTGTGTGAAAATGCCAACAAATCTCTGGGAAAAAAAAGCTGCAAAGCTTCTGGCAACATCATTTTGAGGAACAGCTTATTTCCAGTTTTTATTTCAGTTTCTTTTCCAGAGTGTTGCATTATAATTGGCTGTTTTTCCATCCTGATTTCACAGTCCACAGGAACTGTGTAAAAAAAAATTAATAACTAAATAATAATAATAAAAATAAAAGACCATCTTTAAACACTCAACATTTCCAATGTTGTTTTGACATTATTTTGTGCGACGCAAGCTGCTCCTCCAAAAAAACAGTGTTGATGTGTTAGAGATAGCAGAGCACAGAAAAGACTGTGCCTGTGCGAGCGCGATGCTTCGATAACAAGGCTGCTGGACACTGGCTCGATTGTGTCTGACGGCCACGGTGGAGACGGCGCGCGACTCCACTGCATCCAGCAGACACTGGGAGTGAGAAACCAACGCTGGAGCAACCTGTGCAGCTGCGTTGATCTCATCCACACAGATGCTATTTTTGTTTGAAATGAATTTTGTTAATCATGCCTGTGAGGCTCTGATTGGTTCAGTGATTTCACTCATGAGCACCAGACAAATTTAAACCTGTGACCAGAAAGAAGATCAGACATTAAAGTGGAGTTTCAGAGGTCTGATCAGGCCACTTCTGATTAAGTTAGAAAGAATATTAATCCTTTAATTACACCATAAATAAGAATAATATCTTATCCTGCTCAGAGTAGTTTCTGGAAATTGGTGTAAAGTGCACAAACACTGACGTGTTGTCTTTGACTGAACAAAACTGTATTAAAACAACAACCACTGCTAGAGTTTTATTTCCTATTTTTGAAAGCACCTCTGTGATTTTATGCCCTCCCACAACAGCCACACCTCTGTCGTGTGATTACATACAATGTCAACTGTCCTCAACCTCTTAATTCACAGAGGATATTATCCCTGGCCTCTTATTCCTTCATCATTCGGTTTTGATTTATACAGTGCAGGATGTACCATAAATACGTGTCAAGCACTGAATAGATGACAAATTCCACTGCAAAGTGAAATGTCGGATTTCACACTCAGACAACACATAGATGTAAATGTACATGGGCAGTAATAAATTATGTGTCTCTTTGTACTGCTGAGCAGATTTGATATGGCTGGTACCTGCTCCCTCTGCCTGAAGGAGAAAGTGATCTGTGATGTCCACTAGGGGACAGAGTGTCTCCTGTAGAGTTTTGCTCTGTTGAACTGAAGCCCATCCAGTTTTTCTCTCTCTCTCCTCTGTTGTCTCTTGTGACCCATTCACAGTAAGGACGTTTCCAAAAAATATATAAATAAATAAATAATAAAAAAAGGCTGTTTATAAAATTAATTTTAGATATGTAGAAAAAAGCCCGACACTTGTTCTCCGTTTCTTTCTAGGCATTTATTCATACTGTGCTGTAATTGTTAAATGGATCCTTGGCAATAGAAGAAACACAATTTGCACTTTTACAGTGGTTGTGATACATAAAAAACAAATATGCAGATAGGCAAGTAGGGCAAAGATAACTTCTGTTATTTTTATTTTGTTCTCAGTACTAATGATGACTTCATATCTCGTAGTCATACAGGAGGAAGTCTTACTCTCTGAATGCATAGTAGATTTTTTTAATAGGGGGGCTATAGGCATGGCTGCAGGAGCTGAAGCACACTGTATAATTTTGGGGGAAAGAAATGGTGTTGTATATTAATAAGACATACCTCTTTCTGCTTGTTTGAGAACACAAAAGTGTGAACTGCTTGTCTCATTTTTTATGAAACACACATTCAAACAATTACAACAACTCCATTTTTTGCCATACAGAGTTGACAACCGCACTTATCTTATCGGACGTTCCTTTATTCTGTATTAATCCTAAACTAAAAATATCACAAACTTCAACGAAATACATCAGTAGTTTTGAGTAAATATGATGCAACAATTACCAGAAAATCTTTTACTCTATTTTAAATGATAAAGCTGACACATGAGTTCATGTTTTATTTCCAGATGCACAAGACATAACTGGCCTCATGAATAAAAGAACAGCACCGGTTGTTTGTTCAAACACTTCACTTGACATATGCTCCCATTATTTTGACAGGGGCCACACATGGCTATGGAAAAAATGATTTCAGGAAGCACCAAGTGGTTGAATTACATAAATATAAGCAGAAATGTAACCATGGCAGAGGCAGATTGAAAATTGGTCAAATGAATATGCTACACTAGTAATTTATTGTGAGTCTGACGGATTAAAAAAGCAGTCATCAGGTTAGTTTGAAAGGCAATGACCAAGTTTAACCTGTGTTTGTTGGAAGACATGTGGTGCAAGACAAATCTTACACAACATCAGGTCCTAATTGGTGACAGAGAAATGAACTTAACAGGCGGCCATTAGCAACTGGGGGAGCATTTATGCAGGAGAAAATGAAGTGGACCACATGTGAAATCCCACTAACTTCTCAGTGACAAAACAACTGCAGTGTCGTGCAGTTTAAGCTCTTCCTCATCTGTCCAAAATCCTTGTGCGTCTCTGCATTGCAAACCTGCTGCTAATTCCTTAATCAGCCCTCCAGTTGTGATGCCTCACCTGCTGCCCACTGTCTCATTATCCTCTGTGTATTTAAACCCGTCTTTACTCTCACTGCTCCTGTTTTGGATCCTCTGTTGTTTTGACAGTAATTTTCTAGCAGTGCATGCTATTTTCAAACAATATTATATTTGATTCATTTAGCCTTGTGACACATAGTAAGAGATTTAATAATTAAATTATCCTACAATGGGATGCATTATTAATAGATTAACTGTTGCCATGCAAGGCTTTGTTACATCCTTCAAAATAAACTACACTGATGTATATGTTTAAATCGCATTTTCATTTAGCATTGTTTGTTTATTTTGTTTCAGTTGGCAGTAGTAAGATGACTGCAGTGTGTGGTAATCAGGAGAAGTATAATAAGTGTGTTATGAAGGACTAGCTCCCTGCCTGGTAAAAGACCTTTTGTATGAGGCGAAGATAATGGTTGCACACAATTTTGGTTGTCTTCTTTGTCTTTTACAGTTCAAATAGGAAACATAAAGGTGCAGGTATGTTTTTCATTTTCTGATAAAATGTTGATTTTAGAGTCAAAGAAATGTGTGGAAATTTGGTGTTTTTAATTTTGACTATTCATGGGAGTTTACATATTGATCTAATAGGCCAGTTTGACCTGGGAAGGCAGGCCCTGAATTGATATGAGGAAGTACCAGAGGAGAGGTGTTATAATTTTCCTATTGTTTGAAGGCCATTTGTTTTTATTTAAACTTCAAATAAATGATTTTTTCTCCTAAGATCATTTTTGCACCGGTGATGTTTTGTCCTCTCCCTGCACCACCAGACAGCTTTGCATGCCTTCTTCCAACAAAGTGAATGAAATGAAAAGCTTGATTATATCTTATTGAATAAAAGGAATTACAGAAAGTGGTGGCTTTACTAGATAACGGCGTGTTCTTTGACAGTGTAGGACAGAAGACCACATCATTCACGTCTTACTAAAATCGTTCAAGACAATACAAATGGACAGAATGAGATGCTGTTATATTGGCTGCTCAGTGGTCACAGAAATGGGAGCATGCTGTTGGTCCACAGTAGCTTCACTTGGTTGATTTTTGTTTGTACATCCTAAAAAATGTCAGGTTGTTTTTTAACCCAGAACTGCAGGTTAAATTAACCCAGCAAGATGGGCTGTCCTTACCCAGCGCAAGGACACATTTGAGATTTGAATGGGAGTCAGACTGTCAGTCCTCAGACCTTCAAAGGGCTGTTGGAGGCTTAAGACTTGATTTTAGGCATTTAATTATGATGGTCCTCACAAAGACAGAAGTCCAGACATGTGTGATGGACACATTTACAAGCTCCTTCTACATATATCTTATCTTGTATCACTGTCTCTCTGTGGTGTAGAGCTTGTCAGAAGGGAAGCCGGGATTAGCGAGGCTTTAGCATCAAATCTGACAAAGGTAATGCCAGTAATTAGCATTCACTGGAAGAGTGTGAAAAGATGGACGTGATCAAAGACTGTGCCAAAGAATTTTATGCTGATTTTCTTGAGTGTCAACAAAGCAAAATTTCCTTTGTAATTTATCTGCGGTTTGAAATTCTTTAAAAGGGCTCATGTGCTGTCAAGTGTTCAGACCAACAGTAGATATACAACCCTGCTACACTGTCAGCTAAACTGGCACAGAAGTGGCGAGGAAAATAAAACCTTTTTGATAACATGTGATGTTTTTTTCCTCACACGGTGAAACAATTTAAGAAGTCTTATAATTCATACTTAACCCAATTCATGAAACAAAGGTGTGGGCTTTGACTGATATTTTCATTATTAGGAATATTACAGGCTACGGCTAATTTAGAGAGATTATAAAATCTTTGCAAAGCAGGGGAGTAATCAAAATGAATTTCATATTTAACCAAATGAGGTAAGCCATTAGTCTTCATTATTGTCTCATTCTGTTACATTAACTGAAAACAATTGAAGGAATGGATAAAGCTCTGGCTTGTCTGGCCACACATGCATTTTCACTCACTGAAAATGACATGTTACTGGGTTAGATAGAAATAAAAACAATGTTGGGAGTACAATCACAGAAAATGAAAAAGCATGCCTAACGGTAAGGAATTAGCCAGGTGAATTAAATTACCAAATGTGGGCAGCATCCTAGCATCTCTTTCTTTTTTCCTTGCATCAAATGAGATCTTGCACAGCCCAAAACACTCATCTGTTAATCCTGTGTTTAGAGGTGTGATTCAATGACGCCACTTTGGCTTTCAAGGCCACATTTCCAGGGCCATTTGTGTTGATTTGTCTCACAAGTGCTGCAATTAAGGAACACCATTCATTGGCAGGTTGACTTACATCCACTTAACTGCAGTATCTGCTCTTCTGTCGCCCCTCTGTTGCTTTAGATTTGTCAAAGTAAGGCCATCAGTGCCATGCAGAAGGAAAAGGATGAGGGAACAAGACCTGTGAATTAAGGGTGTAATCATCAATATCCAGGAGCACTGAGTCACCCTGAGCTGCACAGTTACACTGCCTCCCTGCTCTCTATTGAATTCTGTTTGTACAACAAGCTATTGTTTGCCGTGTGGACCTCCGTGTCGTTCTGACCGTGATCAACATGAAACAGCTTCTTTTTTAGTTTTACACTGACAAGCAGAGTTGTTGCACTTCCTCTTGCTTTTCAGAGGGGTATCTTTCCCTTTTCAGCCTCGATTTGATCAAATGAACATATTCTCTAAACCCAGAAAAGGTGGTTTTCTTTCATCACATGATCACATGGGAAAGACTAAAGATGGAGGAACTAGGAAATTACAAAAAGATGGTGTGTCATTTCAGCTTCCATGAACATTGCTAAACAAATAAATTCAAGATCATAGTCTAAGCCCTCATGACTAGGTGGTGTCTATGTAAATACTGCTGTTTAACATTTCCCTTACTAGTGCAACACTGGAAGCCTCGTCAGCCCCTGTTGGGCAGCCTGCTGAGGTCAGCATCCACAACACGACAGGTCCTGCTGCCCATCTCCTTTTGGGGCACGACATTACCATATAAACTTTGTTAATGACCTTGTCATTTACACAACTTAATTACCAGAGTTGTGTCCCTTGAACATCTTCCAGTATGAATTATACATCAGGAAGGTGGTTTCAGATGAGGCGCTGCAGGTAAAAGGTATGCCAGCTCAAGGCTTCAGTTCAATTAGTATGGAAGCAAAACAAATAAAAAGCCAACTGGGAGCAACCATTTTTGGTTGATGTAGAGCCCTGATTTATTTATTACCTCCACCAAGGGGGCTGGGATTTTGCCTTCATTTATCGGTCTGCACTACTGAACAGGTCCTGATGATTTTTTTTTTTTTTTAAAGGGGGGATACCTAAAGAACAAATTATTACATTTTGTGCCATTTCAAAGGATGTGACCCTGGAAAAAAAATGTCCTTGAAAATCCGTATTAGTTTTAATGGGCAAATGTTTAAACAACAAACCAAAACAGGCAGCGAAACACCACCACCAGAAGAAGAAGAAGAAGAAGAAGAAGAAGGACATTGTAGGCATATGCTGGCCAATGCGGAAGTGCAAAAAAGTGCAGTACTCCCAATGCCCACTAGAGGCTGGTTTTAAAAAACTCTGGCTCCAATTGACTTCAATTCAAAAATGGTCATTTTAAATCGTGAAATACTCAGTACATTTTTCCATAATCCATTCTGATGTCATTTGTTAAAGTCAACTCTTCTTCTCAGTGATCTGGTCCATCTGAAAGTCATTTCATCATTAAGTAGATATTAGACTTCAAAAAGAGGAATATCGAATGTCACATCCAAATATGGTCACTTCCGGCTCCAAAAAACCAACATATCCAAATTCAAATGCAAAACCCCTGGCATTAAAATGTGGATCCACAAACCAACAGGTGACGTCATGTTATCTGCATTGTTCCATGTGTAGTCTATGGTACACACTGACAACATTGAAATGTTTCAGCTCTTTAGATAATAACTTTTGCCCCAAAATGTATAGACCCATGCAGGAGGATGATGTCAATGATAATGAGACAATTTGGTGGAGTTTAGACCTAGATTTTGCCTGTATGTGCTCTCTGAGTGCGCTCCAGCTCTTTATTTTACTGTTTGCTTATTATGTTTCTCTTTTCTGACAGGGACCACAAATGGATATATAACTTAAAATGTCAGCATTCAACACATACCGGCATGTGGCTCCTTTACCTCTAATAGTCATTTAGACAGTTTTGTAAAGCACTCATAAGGCTTGTTTAAAAGATAGTCACCAATTTCAGTCTGATTTGTCGAAAGACCTGTTGTTACCAGACAAACCTCACACACAACATCAGGTTATAACTAGTGACAGATAAATGAACTCAACATGCGGGCCTCAGCAACTGGGGTTGTATTTATGCAGCAGAAAGTGAAGTGGACCACATGTGAAATGCCACCAACTTCTCAGTAAAAACAGAGTGTTTCTGAGTGCTATATGTCTTGCTGTGTAAGCTCTTTCTCATCTGTCCAACTCACAAAAACCTGCTGCTAATCAGCCCTCCAGTTGTGATGCCTCACCTGCTGCCCGCTGTCTCATTATCCTCTGTGTATTTAAACCCCTGTCTTTACTCTCACTGGTCCTGTTTTGAATCCTCTGTTGTTTTGACAGTAATTTTCTTGTAAAGCCTTTTGGCTGTTTCCTTCACCCTCTGTCTACATTTGCATCCTGCTACCCAACTGTGACATGAATTCCTCTTTGTTATTGGATTGATACATTATACCACTTAGGAGTATATTCATTACTCAAACATGACCACTTTTAGATGCATTATCAGTGGATTAACTGTTGCCACTCAAGGTACCTTAAAGGGGATATATTATGCTGGTTTCAGGGAAGTTTAAGTAAATCTTACACACCCCTAGTACATGTCTGTGAAGTTTCTCGGTGAAACTCCACTTTGATGGTGTATTTTTGTCTGCCTCAAAAGCGGCCTGTATCACTTCTGCTGAGAACACGCTGTTTTTAGGTGCCTGTCGCTTTAATGCGCTCCCCTCCGTTGCTCTGCACTGATGTAATGACGCCGTCGCTGTAACCAGGAAACAAGCGCAACACGAGGAATTGAAAATGAGACGAATCCACTCTGCTGTGAGGGTGGCAGCTGTTGTAACGAAATGTGTGGGTTTTTACAACTCAAACCGAGTTTTAGGTGCAGTCATGTCGCGGCCAAACTGCTCTAACAGAGAAATCCAAGAACGACGATCCTACATTTCCAACGCTGTGGGAGACCACGTGGGATACTCTGGAGGGATTGGCTGATGTAGCGTCTGTCAGATGTCGTCTGATATATTGTTACGTTACAATATATATCATAATCCAGAACGGCTCGTTTTACCCCAGGTGTTTCTCTTCGAGCAGCTCACGCAGTAATGAGATGGTTTTAAAATCTCACAGGCAGTGGGTTTCGAGGTAAGCCAAATACCAAACAGTACATATAAAAAAACACTTTAAAAAGTTGTTTTTTCCATAATATGTCCCCTTTAATAAGAACAGCCACTAATAGCTTCTTCAAAAATACACTGAATTATTGTGTAGACTGATCTTCAGCAAAGTCTCTTTAAGTGGGCAATTTTAAACATAATAATACCAAACATGTTTGTTATTCTGAATAATAAATAAATACAATGGTTCTCAACAAAGAGGAAAGGTACTTAAGGATTGGTTGTCTTTTTATAAATGTTATTTTATTGGTGAAAACTGTAACTCCCTTTTATAGAGAGGGGGAAAAAAGAATATATTAAAATACCCAAAAAAAAAAAAAAAAAAATTAAAAGTATTTCATGCTAATTTGCTGGTTTGAAGGCATGAATGTATTAAAGGCTGCATGCGGCTTGTTGAGTCAAGGTGTACTTCAACTGAAGTGCTACTGGAGCTGAGGAGACTGTATATGGCATTATTGGTATTATTTCTGTAACTTTATGAGTCATCAAACAAGCTCAGTGTATTCATGCAACACAGGGAAGGTTTTTAGCTTCACACAGCTACTACTGCTATGTCACGTTTTAAGTTTCTTTCCAACCCTTCAGTCAACCAGCCATGGTACAACATTTTCCACAAATTATATTAACACTGATTCTAATGGAAAAGACAAGAATCTCTAACTGAAAAAGAAGTTATTTACCTTTTACCAGACTGCTGGAATCATTAGAGGAAGAGAAAATCATCAACTGTACTGCAACGATCCTGGACTGCTCCCTTTTGTAAGTTTTAATTCAGGGTCTGTATGTGAGAATATGAATTTTAGTGCTTTCATTTCAGATATGTATATTCGATGCCTTAGTCCTCTGCATCCTTCCCTCTGATGCCTCCACCTGCTGATTCCCCTGATTGGACTGGTGCCCTGGCTCAGTTACCAATCCTGAGCGCTGTTTGAATGTTTGGCGATCCTGTCCGCCGGGGCAAACCGCTCTCCACAGACCACGGGAGTTTGCCTTTATTTTTGTATGTCATCATCTGTGCATGAAATCTGTGACGTTCGTTCCATTGGTAATTGTTGTTCTGATTGTAATGCACTCACTTGTCAGGAGACCAGGAGTGTTGCTGCCTTGTGTGCTGTTGTTTTAAGCATTTTATCTGGATTTGAAGAAGTCTCTTTGTGTTTTTATCTTTTTTTTTTTTTTTAGAAGTATGCTACTCATCCTCTGTTTTTACTCCATTATAATTTGTTTTATTTAATGTACTCATCCAATTGAAAGGTTGTAACTTTATTTCCCATCCGAAGCTTTAATGTTATAACATTTACTAAAAGACCAGTAGCTATAATAATAATGTTTCTTTTGATTTTTTTTTTTTTAAACAATCTCTTTCCCCAAATGACTTTTCCAAAAATGTTTGCAATTGCTTTGTCGCGTGACGAAAACATTGCAGGATACATTGAGACACAAAAGTGAACAAGAGGCTTTTGTTAGTGTGAAAAGAATGAAAGTTTAAAATGCTGGAAAAAACCAAACAAAAAAAAAAAACAAGAACATGAATTAAGAAACACTTTGATTTCTTCATTTTAAAAGAGAAACATTTGCCTCGTGAAGACCCTTCTTTTATTTTACCACTACATACGGACATGGTCACATTAAGTTGTGTTTCAGTGAGTATAGAAACCGTCCTCTCCATTGTCATTGTTGTAGACTTAAATGCTGTCAAGCCAGCATGTGTTTTCTAAAGCACACTAATTTATGTTGCTTTACTAATAAATTCACAACAAGATGAGTTGACAAGCAAAGTCACATGTGTTCTCAAACACAACCAACAGTAGGAGGAGTAGAGGGAGAGTCAGCTGTCAAATTCTCAACAGGCTCATAATAGTCAGCTATCAATAAAACAGCTGAGCATAGTGTAAAATGCATTTGATATCCTTGAGTGCTGTCAAACCCATGTTTCATCATGTCTCATGTTTTTGTTTGAACAAAATGACCTGATTTAATGATTTAAACTAATGAGGGGAAAAGCTGGAGCCAATATGTTCTTTTAATGAGCTATAACTAAACAGTAATCCCTGGAAAGAATTAAAAAGGTTTTATGTTTTATTCAGTAATCACAAAGGCTGCTAATATGCGGCAGAGACATTCACTGCCATCCTCCATCACACACACACACACACACACACCCTCCCACACTTGGACATAATGCGATGTCCACCACATACAAATATACACTGGGCTAATTATATTCCCTGCAGCCC
>OOFC01031065.1:0-11487 GCA_900323345.1 Pseudochromis fuscus | reverse complement strand
GGATCATTATCAGGCTTCTACAGAGCTTGATGATGAGCTGATCATTTGAATCAGATGTGTCCCTCTTCCAACACACCTGATTCAAATGATCAGCTCATCATCAAGCTCTGCAGAAGCCTGATAATGATCCTGCTCATTTGAATCAGGTGTGTTGGATGAGGGAAACATCTCAAACATGCTGGATAGGGGCTCTCGAGGACCAGGATTGAGCACCCCTGGTTTACATGTTACACTCTGGTCCTTTAAAGAAACCACAAATTAATTTTTAGATTTAAACTGATCAAACTGATCTTGTTTTCTTCAAATGTTTGTGAACCAGATCCCAGTTTCTCCATCTCCCCCCTGTTCTTCTGTGCTGATCCTGCAGTTTAAAAATACAGCCGTCATCCCTGCTTCAGCAAACTTTTGTCTTTTCTTAACATTGAGACAAAAACTTCTGTCTTCATCTCCCCTTTGTTAGAAAGGTTAGCTGTCCCCCGAGCCTGTGTTAGGACTCGAAGGCCCAAACAAATGATCTAATAATGGGGTCAGACGTCCCCTCACTGCACAGAAGTTTAGTTTGCAGAGGTGCTGTCCGTCCATCCAGCAGCAGGAACGTCCATCTCTCTCAGCAAAGTCGAGCTCTCGCATTGTCCTGAGGAAAAAAACTCACAAAAATAAAACTTGTAGATCTTCCACAGCTGACAGATTACAGCCCGACACCCCTCCTCTCTGCTTATACACTCGCTGCTGAACACAAGCGGCCTCCACATGGATTCAGCTGATGAAAACACTTCTCGCCGCTGACAGACACATCTAATATGGGCTCCTATCAGAGTCCCAGCACCGCTGACACACAGACGAACACTCCTCCTCTCGCATCTCCACTCAGACTCTGGAAACTGGAGCAAACTGTGACATCTGGCAACAGCTTGACGTTAAATTTTCCATAAAGCAGTCTGACGGAGCGCCGCCGAAAAACCAGACAAATAAGGACCTAAAGGACATAAAGTGTCTGAGACTTCACTGTCCAATTATTAGAACAAGTGATCGAGTCGACTCTTTACCCCACGGAGGGCTTGGAGTGCTTTTATTTTACGTCTGCGACTTATTCAAAACACACGATGTACTTTATTTTCCTGTAAATTGACAGGCACCAACTTTTAATCATTACCTCAGGGGTTTGTGTTTCTTTGCCTGTGCAAGGACACAAATTAACCGCAGTCATTTTCTCACTGTCGGCACAAAAATCAAATTTTTTTGCCTGACATCTGCATGTTTATCGGATCTGCTCGTTCCTCATGAGGCTTTTTTACTTTAACTGCAGTAAAAACAGAAACAGCTCAGACGGCAGCCTCCAGGACAGATGTTCGTCTTCATATGCTGAGCTTTGTTTTATGATTTTTTTTTAGCACTAAATAGACTTAAGGCATGATAAAGCCTCAGCCTGAAGACAAGACAAGTTTTATGGCTTAAATTGTTGTGGAACAGGAAAAAAAACCCATCCCAGTTTAAAAAAGATAAATAAATAAAACGCAACAGATTTTATGTTGTAATAAAACTTTATTGTTGTTGTGGGAAACCTTCTCCACGCAGGAGAAAAATTATGAAGGCACCATAAATCCTGAGCATCACTGTGAATGTGCTCCATCCAGAATCATTAATAATGGCTAACCCTAAAATTTAATCTGTCCCATAAAATCTGAAGTAAACTTTCTCTGTCGTCACGTTGTTGGCTGCATTGGGAAGTTTTATTTAAATCTGTCGTTTTACAAACACTTTTTTCACAAAGCTTGATTCCAGTAAAAACTAAAAACAGCTGATGTGTAATCATCAGATTATGACTGATGTGACTTGTATATTTCACCACCTCAGTCAGTGTATGACTGGTTGAATGAATCTTGTCAAGAGTTAAAGAACTTTAATTGCGTCATGTTTCTGACATTTGCAATACATCTTTTATGACATACTACACAACTACGTTTTTTGACATTTTTGATGGCATACTTTACGATGACTTTTTTTGTCATGCTATAGTATAACTTTTTTTTAAACTTTTTTTTCAACATGCTATACTGTGACGTTTAAAACTTTTTTTTTTTACATAAAATACTATGGTTTTTTTTAATGTTTGATTTGACATACTAAATACCATGGCATAGTTTTCGTGGAAAAAAACCCATAGTAGGTTAGTAGGTGAGAAAATGTCATAGTATAGTATGTTAGAAAAAGGTAAACATGTCATAGTATAGTATGTTGAAAAAAGTAAATATGTCATAGTATAGTATGTTGAAAAATGTCATAGTATAGTATGTTGAAAAAGGTAAAAATGTCACAATATAGTATCTTAGAAAAAAGTAAAAATGTCATAGTATAGTATGTTGAAAAAGGTAAAAATGTCATAGTATAGTATGTTGAAAAAGGTAAAAATGTCACAATATAGTATCTTAGAAAAAAGTAAAAATGTCATAGTATAATATGTTGAAAAAAGTAAAAATGTCATAGTACAGTCTGTTGAAATAAGTAACATCACAGCATATTATGTAAGAAGATATAGTATGTTTTGTCACTTTTTTTGCATTACACTTTATTATAAGGACATAAGGAAGGACACAACACCAACACAACACCAAGTTAAACAAAGGAACCAGATTTATTCACAAAAAGCAACAAGATAAAATAATAAAAAGTTCACACAATTGTCGCCTGTCACAAATCTGTGAGCTGCACCTAGAACATCAAGACACAAGAAAACCCACAAGCAGGAACTCACAGGAAAAAGATTCACAACTAACATACTATGACTTTTTCACATCATAGTTTACCATGATTGTACATTTCCAGTTTGGTTTTGCACTTCCATACCAGCTGCAGGGAATGATGCAGATCACGTGGTAAGCTTGGCGTATAATAACTGCTGCTGCTCAGTATAATAGCTGTACAAATGTGGTGGCAGCCTCAAGTGGCCATTAGAGGAACTGCAGCTTCTTTGCACACCTGTGTTGGCTTAATGTTCTTGCCCCCTGGGTTGAACTGTTTGGCGCATTGTTGGGGTTTTAAGGACATTGTTTTGGTTTTATATAGACTACGTACATACACAACTGTTACTCACCAGTTCATCCTTAGAATTTTGTAAAACTAAAATATCTCAAACATGTTTCTGGTGTGAGGCTTGTTGTGTAATCCTGCCCCCTAGTGGCCAAGCAATCCATTACTGCAGCGTTAAAGTTCAAACTAAGGTTGAATACTTTCCGAGCCAAATTTTTCAGCACCCTCCGTAGTGAAAGGCGTCATCTTTCACCAGGTAAACATTCAATCAGCACCTTTCACCACCACCTCCGTCGCGCCCCACCTGGTAAACACAGCCGTTGTGGGAGAGAGATGGATGGATGATGATGATGAACTCATTTATTATTCAGGCCTCAGTGTGTCTGAAGAGGGACAACAGGGCTGCAGTGCAGGGAGAGGGGAGATACGGCTGTGGTTACTAATGAGGGTTTATCACAATGATACAACCTTCCTCATGCATCTTTCATACACAGACCTGCATAAGTACACAACACGTGATGCATTCTTCTGTGTCCCGGCATTAATGATGTGTGTCATAACCACCAGACAGTCAGACTCCTGCTGCTGCTGCTGCTCAGTGTGGACATAGGTTTAGCACAAATTTAAATTTGTGTTGTCTGGGTAAAATTTGCTTTGGCTAAATTGTTGTGCCCTCAGAAGCTGAGATTTAATGGCTCATTCAAACTCCTTTTACAGACAAACATTGTAATGAACGCTGCCCAAATACTGTACTTCTCCTGCTTGCTTGATGAAGCTGTGGCGTACGTCCACTAGAGGGCATCTCAGTGTCTGACGTCAACCATAGAATTTGATTGTCACCATGTTGGTTTTTTGTACCAGGAAGTGGCGGTATTTGGATACGAGGGGAGGAGTCTGACCTTTGAACCTGAGGACATTGTCCAATGTGTATGAGACTGGGCTTCACTGGTGAATGAGCCTCCAAACCAATTACTACAGACCAGAGCTGTCAATCAAACTAACCCCGCCCCTAACTCCTCCCACCACATCACTAAGAAGAGTTGACTTTATCTAATGGCATCAGAATAACTTGTGGAAAAAAAGTATTGACTGAATATTTCATGATTAAAAATGAGGATTTTTGAATTGAAGTCAGTTGGAGCCAGAGTTTGTTGAAGCCTCTAGTGGCCACCAGTGGTATTGCACTTTAATATTATTTTAACAGATTCATACAGTAAGTAAAAAAAAAACCACAGCTGCAGTAAGATGTTTCTTCTTTTAATAACTCAGAACAACAACAGTATTTTATTGAACACATAGAAACGTCCATAGAAACTCTGATATTTACAATGTAGGAAAAATGTAGGAACAAACAGCTGTTCATGATCATCACACAGTATTTACATCATGCACAGTCAACCTCCTGCAGGGAAGATATTTGAAATAACTACATTAGTAATAAAGTCACATAACTTTAACCAGGTTTGTAGTACATTTTGTTTGCTGTACATTTAAACATTTTTTTCCAAACAAGGCTCAATAAATTAATAAAACAGTTGGTCGATGTTGATTTTAATAATTAATAGTCAAACGGGAGTAATTAGTGCATTGACAGGGGACTATTTTCAGCAGTGGATTAACACACATTTGGTGTTTTTGTGAGTATTTTGGATACGATGATGTATGAGTTTAAAGGGCAACAGTGGAGCTCAGTGGTACAGAGTTGTTCATGGGATTGATTGTTTTTAGGGTTTCTGATGTGGTGACTATAAGACTCTATGTTTTAGAGTTGTTGAGGTAAATTAAAGTATTTCTATTCTTTCAGTCGAGGATACATACAGTACTGGATGAAGGTCCTTTCAGAGTACTTTGGAGACATGGCAGAACTGTGTCCTAAATTCAGTTTTCCATCAATATTCCATCATTATTCTGACGGCGGGCCTCTCTCTCATCCATGATACATCCCCATCTGCTGGATACGAGCTCAGTGAACAGTTTGATCAGCATGAAAACATGGTCCACATACATATTCAGAGTCACAGTCCGCCGCCGTGAAGCCTTGTGTGGTGGAATTTCCCTGGGTGGCTCAGAGCGCTGTCACATTATAACACAAGACAAACACATCTGCACCAAGTAGTGACGGAGTTCAAACAGATTAAAAGTTGCCCAGTGAAGATTTTTAAAAATAAACTCTCTGTTGTAACTTTTATGAGCTGACTTCTTACTCCACAGGGTTTCTGATGGTTTTCATGTCGGTCAGGACTATACTCCTGTAGCTGCGCTCCAGTTCCTCCATAAACTCCAGGTAGTTGCTGACTTTAAAGCCCTGGATCGGCTCCTCCTGCAGGTGGAAGAGAGACATGTTTTTAAAGAGGCAGAAATACTGTATGTGAGCATGTACCAGAATTTGAATTCAGCCATTGTTTGTAGGTGTTTTTATTTAAATGGAAATTCCTTTTGCAATATGCAATTCAATGTACCAGTGAAACAACGCCCCCTGTCTGTAACATTTACATGTACTTGTCACCACGCTGTCAAATAAATATGGAAATGTAATCTGTCAGTCCCCCCATCGAGGCAGGTTTTTATCTGTTGTTCAGTGTATGACAAACACTGTTCTTCTTGATGTGTAAGGTGCTTTTCACCTCAGATAACATCCATGTATTCAATCTAGATCGAGATATTTTGTGTTTGTCTACATCACTTGTTTGTAAATTCAAAATTGCGTCATGTAGTATCACTGAACAGCAGTGGACGAGCTTATCATCATCATCATCGTCTGTGTCCGTCCAGAGATTAAAGACACGACTGAGACTCAGGATAAAACCAAGAAGGAGAAGAGCTTTTCTCTTTTCTGAGACAACAACAACAGCAGGTAAAAGGAGCAATATTTGGGATCTTGTTTATTGTTGATGGTAGAAGAGGCGGTTGCCAAGGTTACCGTGATGTAGTGGCTGTTACTTGCATCTAATGAAATCACCGCTACACGATTGTGAATACAAATTGCAAGTCCCCACAAGGTGAAAAAATTTGTACTGCATCTGGTCTGAATGTGCCGTTAGACCCGCCTCCTCACTCCTCCCTTCATATCCAAATATGGTCACTTCTAGCTCCAAAAAAAAAACATGGCGACATTCAAATACCAAACTCCTGACTTCAAAATGCGACAAAGCAACCACCTGCAGACCGGCCTGGATGCTTTTTGTGTTGACACTAACACAGTGTGGTAGACAACAGACAGGGGGCGCTGTTTCACTGGCACATTACATTGCTGACTGCAAAATGTCTATAAGACGCTACTGAATTTATTCTAACAGTTTCATGTGGTCCACTCTGACCGGGTCTGATGTGACGATGCTAAATGTATCGGCAGCACGGAGCTTGCTAGCTTGTAAAAAGCTAACGAGCTTCGTGCCACCGATACATGAGAAACACCGGTGTTTAAGTTCAAAGCGTTGGAAAAAAGTAGCGGCTTATAGTCCGGAAAATACGGTAATTAGATGAGCGAGACCACAAAGCATGGCAGGAGGAAACACCATTGCTTGATCTTTCATTTGCTTTTTTTTCCTTAAAATATTCATAACATTGTAATTATGTAAAGTGCACTGAGATATTTTCATTGTTATTTGGTGCGATATCAATGAAACTGAATTTAATTTTTCATTGAAATAATTCAAACTGAGGATGGCAGCTCCACTTTGTGCACTGAGAGGCCAAAAAACTTTCATAGGGACAGAGTGGGCCACTGATTGATGCATTATATTATTTTTCCTGAGGGCCGGAGTCCTCAATGTGAAATGTGATCTCTTTACAGTTTATGGATATGTTTAAAAGTGTCCAAAATCACAATTAGGTGCTCATTACAGAGTAAACTGAGTGTTATATAGGTAGCAGTGAGTGAGTGAACGAGGGAGCGCTGCCTTTGTCTCTCGTTAGTGTGATACTAAATCGTTGGAGCGCCACTTAAAAGTACAAACGAGGCAATCAAAAGTTTCCAAAGTACTTTTGAAAGAACAGAGTGTTAGTACGGCTCGCAGAGTGAGTGTCCTAAGATGTGCAGATAAAAATATGACAATGTTTGGGTACGGAGGCGGAGGGTGGCACCGCTTTATTATCGTTCACTTTGTTAGGACGTGAAGTGTGAATAATTAGATATAACCTTTCTATTACAATGCTTTACATTCCATCTATTTCAAAGTCACAGGAAATCAAATTAAATCTCTGGCAATCGAACGCGGCGCCGTGCCAGTAAACAACATGCTTGCTCGGCGTTCAGGTAATGAGGTTTTACGTGTCGGAAAAGCAAAACAAACAGGGCCGCCTGGATATCCTAATAAGTGCTACCATCTCCAGCACCCAGGTACACACACACATACTCCTACACAACAGGATGTACCTTCAGATGAGTGGATGTCTTAACTCTGAGACAAAAGAACATTTATTTGGCTCATTTGTTCAGTCCAGATTTTAATTTCAGCCATAATTGCCGCCTGAGCTTAAGTACGCATCTGTCATGGCAACACCCAACCTCATGGGCAATGCAAACACGGCAACGGAGCAAACAACTGTGACTGGTGTGCACCGTGCCACCAGTGGCATCATCAATTAGCAGCCGGAGGAAAGCTGCACCCAGAGGACGCACCGCCATCTGCATAACAATACACAGCAAACACTGGGAGTCCACACACCAAGGCCTTTACCATCAAAAATAAAAAAGTAGCAGTGTTTCATGACTCCTGCTACTCGTCAGCACTCTCCTCATTTTCTTTCATCACTTTGCAGAATGTGTTTTTGGAAAATCTAATTATGTTTTTATTCTTGCAGGTAAATAACTCTGACAAGGACACAGTGCAGTGAGCAGCCGCTCGATACTGCGAGTACAATTTAAGATTCGTTAAGGCTCTTATAATTTATTTCTCATTCTAATTAGACTAAAGATTTTCCTGAGTATAAATATAACCTTCTAGCTCGTAGCTTATGCCAGTGGTTCACAACCTGGAGGGTGAGAGGTCTGAAGTTGATCAGTCGGGTTAAAAACACAAACTTCTGCTTATTTTTTTTTAGACTTTTCCGTCTCTTTCATCCAAAACCACATCCACAGTCCTGTCATCATGTTTCACTTCATTAACAGGATAACAGGATGACCTGGAAAATACATACTGTACATCCCAGAACAACTTCAACTGATAGTAACGTTACATCCACCTGTCAATCAAACAACTGTTTTTACTAACACCTGAAAACACTGACAGAGAGTAGCAGCAGAAGAGGAAGTAATCAGTAGTTTGTTGGATAGTACGGTTAGTTACTATGTTGTACTAGTAACCACAGACTGTATAAAAATGGATGAAGCAGTCTGGGCTCAAGAACGAGGACAATGAACAAGTGCAAAAAAGTCCAATACTGGTGATGGCCACTAGATGGTGCCTCCAAAAACTCTGGTTTCAATTGAGCTGCATTCAGTTTGTCATCCTGATGTCATCAGATAAAGTCAACTCTTCTTCTCAGTGATCTGATCCATCTGAAAATCATTTATCATTAAGTTGATACCAGGCTTCAAATATACTCCTATGTAAGGGTGTTAGGTTAGTTTGATTGACAGGCCAGGTATCCAATGAGAATCAGATCTCATACACATCGGACAGTGTCATTGGGTTCAAGGGACAGACCCGCCTCCTCACTCCTCCCTTCATATCCAAATAATTCTGGCTCGAGACAACCAACATGACGATGTTCAAATGTCAAGCTCCTGACTTCAAAATAAAGTCCACAAACCAACGGGTGACATCACATTAGCTTTGTCTGTTCTATATACAGTCTAAGCTAGTAACGTACTTTGTAAGCTACCTACTAATGTTAGCTAGCTATAGTGTTTCACTAGTGTCTTTTTTTGCCAGAAATACATCATAACATGGAAGTTAGATACTCTCAAAATTCAGGTCGATTTAAACAGGGTAAACAAATCTGCTATATGCTAGCATCGTCAGGAAAAGTATGACAGCGAGCTAACGTTAAAAATTCAATGGCATATTTGTACTCCCAGTTCCCATCGTGAACTCGATGGCATTTCTGTTTGATGCCTAAAATAAGACCTAAGTTTAACACGAGCTCAAGAAATAGTCAGGGTTTAGTTTACGACATAAAATCCTTCTTTAAATACTCTGGTATTTTTGAGCTTTTACATGTCTTAAAAATGGTGGTTGCTAAGAAGTAGCAACATGAGACGGATTAAATGTTCTCAGTTCAGTTCATGAAAGTGTGTGGTGATCATTTGTTAAGATGAACTTACTGAACAAAACCTGAAACTTTTATGTGTCCAATAAAGTAACAGAAAGTAGGAAAATCCTCTGGGCTTCCAGAAACCTGTAAATCATCTCTGTAGCCTTCAGATCCTTCGTGTGACCCACTGATAATCATCAATCAAAGAAATTAGTTTTACGTTTAGGATCTTAGCGTCTTTTACAAAGTCATATTATTGTGATTGCAGGATTAATACAGAGGAGTGAAGTTCAAGGAAAAGAAATAGATTAAGAGCAAATGGAGCAGGGAGAAAATCGAGTGACTTCAGAGGTGGCGATCGTTCAGAGGGGAGTCGGCAACGTCAGCGAGAAATGAGTTTTCAGTCTGATGGAGGACTCTGCTCCTGCGATTATCCCAGGCAGCAATGCAGTGCTACATAAAACAGACTTTATAAGAGGAAAAAAACCCTCGTTTTAATTATGTCTCCTTATGAATTAGAGGTCACAGTCTAGACTTAAATGATATACTGCAGTTAATAAAGTGTCAGCAGCAGCAGCTATATAACTTTGAAGATATTAAATCCATATTTTCTTGAGTGTAGATGTGCACAGTCTGGATGTGTAACACTATTCTTCCTCCACTGGATTGTAGTCAGACCTTCAGCATTTTGACTTCAGTCAAGGTTTTGAAAAGTGAGATTAATCCTGAAGAACCGTCCAGATTAAACTTGTTTGGCCTGTTCGTTTATCTCAGTGGGAAACAGCCGCTGACAAAGTTAAAGCCGTGAAGGAAAGCAGAGATAAGTGGAGGGAGGTATTTTTGGTCTGGTCTGAAATAGAATTAAAGACGGTGAAAAAAAAAGAGGAGGATGCAAGGACTGGAGTTTGTAGGAATTAGTTTCTGAATAATGTGGGATCTGTACGTTTAACACTAAATACAGTTTGAATATTTTCCTGCTGAACAGGTGACACGAGCGGCTTAATGTCCCCGTAATCTTCACGAGATATTAACTGTTAGCACTTGTGAGATCATTAGGTAGGCTAATTAATGCATTAATTACCAAAGAATACTGTGTTTTCCTAAGCCTGTCCTCACATGATAAATGGGTGGTATTAATATTCAGTGAGTCTGAACAAGCAGCGAAGGTGAAATTAATCCAAATATTTCTTTAAGCATAAAGAATTTTATTGGTTGATTTAAAGGGAAGATATTGAAGGCAGCGGATGTTGTTCATCTATATTCAGCTGGAGGGTTAAATGAATAGATATCTGCTGTGTGCTGTTTCTTTAATTCACTGTGACAGAGCAACTGTAGCTAAGATGTGGCAGTAATCACTGTGACCTAACCAGGAGTTTGGGATTTGAACGTCACCATGTTGGTTTTTTTGAACCATATTTGGATGTGAAGGTGAGGAGGCGGGTCTGACCTTTGAACCCAAGGACACTGTCCAAAGTGTATCAGACTCCAAACCACCTACAAATCCTTGGAGACCAGACCTGTCAACCAAACTAACCATCCCCTTGTTTCTGAATCCTGATATCTCCTTCATGATAAATGATTATCAGATGGACCAGATCACTGAGAAGAAGAGTTGACTTTAGCTAATACATCAGGATGAATTGTGGGGAGAGTTTTTAACTTGAAGTTAATTGTAACCAGAGTTTTTTGGAGCCAGCATCTATTGGTCATTGGTAGTATTGCACTTTTTCAGACTTCAGCCTTGGTGTCACTCTTGAGACCCAGTGGCTACTAGGGCTACGTTAACGATTATTTTAGTAATCGAATAATCTATTGATTATTCCATCGACTAATCGACTAATTGGATAAGAAATGCTTGTTAAGGTGCAGTAATAAATAGCACTGTCAAACAATAAAAATTTGCATGAGGGTGGTTTGTCGCAAGCTGGACGACGGGTTAGCTTAAGTGCTAGCAGAATCCCCGACTAACGTATGCTTCCTGTTAATGTGGTATTTTAAACAGGAAGTGCTTCAGTGAAGACTCCTTCCTGCAGAGTGTGTGTAATACTTTGTGTGGGTCGACTGTCTGTCTTGGTTTTTGTGTACTCACATTTCCCATGGAGAGGACCAACGTGAAAAAAAACCCCCGTAAAAATCAAAAAGCCGTGCTGTTTTGCATCTTCCCTCTTTATTGGTTGGTTCTGTCGCTGTCGTGCTTCCGCTCCTTCTTCTTCCTGTTTCTGTGAATAACGTCAATAGTGGGAGCGATACTGCCCCCACCAG
>OOFC01031062.1:1103-13192 GCA_900323345.1 Pseudochromis fuscus | reverse complement strand
TTTATACTGTACAGTCAAGTCATATACTACACATAATCACAGTCATAATCTATACATATATACTGTAAGGTTTCTTATAAGATTTTTTATTTTTCTTCTTTAGAAGAAAAAACTGTTCATACACTTGATGGATGGATGGATACATAGAATATACAATATACAGATAGTTAACTAAATGTACACTATTGCAGGAATTGTCTGCTTTCTATTGTTTTCTACTGTTTACTGCATTCTAATATTTTATATGGTTTTAAGTTAAGCAGGACAGAGTTCTGTTTAAGAAAGATATTCTTTTTATTCTGTTTTAAGTTAAGCCAGGGAGTTTTCTGTTAAAAAAAGATGTTATTTTGCTCAAAAAAATAAATTGTTGAATGATAATTTGTTTTTCATGTATTCAAATCACTCAAAAACATGCATCTACGTAAATTCGGGTTTGAGCCAAATAGTTTAAAAATCGCTTCACACGCACACACAAAAAGAGGCAAAATGATTTCACGTCACCGGGAGGGGTAAAGGCAATTGGGTTGGCCACCCGTGCCAACGAGGTGTCCTTATTTATTTTTCAGGGAGTTGGCAACCCTATTCACTGACCTGGCTTGGTCTCGAGTCGTGCCCACACTCTCTTTTTTTGTTGGAGTTCTTACCATACCTGATATTAAAAATCCACTCCTATCCTAAAGCTGAAAACATGTTGTTTACTCTCTAATTTGTAAACGCTAAGTGATACTACGTCAATGTAAGCAGTCTTACCTTTCCTCGCAGTCCCTGCACCTCACATTAACTTGTAACATTTTACTGAAGAGTTCCTCCATTTCGTTTGTCAAGCAATCGAGTTTTTTGCGTTTGCGAGTTTGTGATATTAATGTGACACGCACTCGGGTTAACGTTAAAAGTACAAATGTGCGGAGGGACGGTTAGCACTGACAGATGTTAGTATCCATCTCACAGTTCGGTTGTTCTTTCTGTTTTTGATTTGGCGCTTTTCAGCCGCCAACTGATTGGTCCCGGAAAGAGAACAGTTGTTCTTCTTCGACGATCAATGGCAGTTGGCAAACATGAGGCTTTTACCGCCACCTACTGACTGGGCGAAATGTTTTACCATGTTTGCGTTTATTATTATAGCTCTGGTTGGGAATCACTAGTGTATGATTTATATCCAGGTCCTGTTTTCACTGAAACATTTCCTTCACATTTGAATTAAGAAGTAAACTATAAAACTTAACAGGTGAAAAAATTAATGAGAAACCAGTCAACACACCCTAACAGGGCTTGATCAGGTAAACTCATTCAGGTAATTAAATGAACTGGAGAAACCAACCAACCACTACTGTTGCCCTCATTGGGGTGGTACTGTTCTTCTCATGGGGTGGCAGTGTGTAAGCAGAGTTTCAGTGATTATTTTTATTTAGAATATTATTTTCCTTAATATGGACATTTGACTACTTGGTTTAAGTTCTAATATTTTGTTAATCCAAAGAAGTTCATAGTGTCTATGTTCAGATAATTTTTTTCTAAAACCAATTATTATAGAAAAAAATTAAACAACCATCTAATATTCTGTTTCTTTTGGATTTAACCCATGTCTATTTCCCCCCCTTCAATAAAATGCTTTATGATAGGCAAATAGACCTGCATGCAACATAAATACAGTGTGTGGCTGACAATGCATTCTAACCAATGCCCATTACAGTAGCAACCCTTCCTATTGAACCTCGTCCAGCTTAATAACATTGTAACACTTACTATACAAAGTGTCTTGATATGATTGCGATTTGTCCCTATACAAATAAAATAAAATTGAATTGAACTGATGGATAAAGTGTTGTAATAGGTAAGTGTCTGTCTGCTGGAGGGCCTCGGTTCCTCGGGTGTTCGGTTACCGGGCTGTCCTCTGGTGTGGCCTAATGTTTGCTCTGCCTTAAGTCCTTCTCTTCCCCTCTGTTTGCTGTTTTAAGGCAGAGTTGTTTTTCAGGTCATCGTGACACAAACAGATATGCAGAAAATTAAAGATACAAGGTCCACTGGCTGAGGTCTGGTATAGCATGTTTATTAATGGTACATCTTTGCATAGGGAAACATACTCATTTCCAGTAATGAATTAAATAGAATTTGCTGATAACAATGGCTAAATATGATTGTAAAGACGTTAAGATTCCCTACAGCAGATGAATAACATTAGGTCAGAAGCACTGGTTCAGACAACTGCCACCCTTTCAAACAGAAACAGAAACTTCAACAATAGACAGACTGTAGGTCCAGAACTTTAGTTTACTTCATGCAAATAAAGGCTAATGATTGACATTTGTTTGAGCTAAAAAACATGTCCAAAACAAAAATGACTTAAAGGTCTTGTTAAAGCTGCTACAAATCCACTTCAGAGCAGCAGCCCTTTCCACAATAAACATGTAGGTGAGGGTGATGTCAGCACTCCAGTTCTTTCTGGAATTTTGACATACTAGTCGTACAATCTTGCATGTTTCTGATCAGCTGTATTAAAACTGCACATTGGACGTATTAGTCTACTGAGACTACAATGTTTTGGTATATTTTCATTAGACTGAGTAACTATTGTAATGGTACTGATGCTTTTCGAATGTGTTGTTTCTGAAGTAACCGAACATGACAATGAACCCAGAGGTCTTCAAATATAGCAAACAGACTCAAGAGAGGGGAGACCACTCATCATCACCTTGTCCGCCACTTTCAGGTATTGGAGAACCTCATCATATATAATTTATTAACATATTGAGATTTATTGCTTTTATCCCATAGCTAACTAAAACATCTATTTTTTCACATAAAATGAATGTGAAAAGGCCAGTGGTCATTGTAGACTGAAGGTATGCAATAACTGATGAAATCTGTTCATGCCTAGGCTCTCTGATGTAAGGGATACATGTATTGGAAGCAAGCAAAGCCATCCCTTACTATAATATCTAAAAAGTTATGACAGAAAAAAATTTAAATATAAATTCAACTGTTTTTGGGGAAACAAAGCTTTTATTCAGTAAAAACTGTCTTCAGCCTGTCTTCAATCAATATGGCATCACTGTGGCAGGAAAACCTGCAGTTTGGCAATCCGATTTTTAGTGACTCAAAAAGTTTGCTGTGTCTGCTGTGAGTCTTGATTACAAAAGGACTTTTGAAGGTCTGTTAAAAATGAAAAAAGCAAACCTACAATTTAAGTAAGAAATGGCAATAAAAAACACATGTTGGAGTTACCAAATAACTACAGTTTTTCAGGAAACAGCAGTAGTAGGGTAGAGTGTTGAATAGTTTATAGAAAAAAGCCCTCAATGAAAATGTTCCTCCACAACCTCTCCAAAATTTCATTTCGATATCCAGCAGTCCCTTTGTTTCTCTCACATAATTTCAGGATCTGATAATCTGCAGCTGCTAACAAACCGGAATCGCCACTAGCATCATCACTGTTTACTTACAGGTATAACTGTTCACAATACTAAACACAAGCTACACATTACAATTAGTATGCAGTTAAAACTAATGTAATGCATCTTAACAAGAGTCATCCAGGAATATTGTTTCTCTGTTAACTGAGAATAACAGAGGTCTGAACAGCACCTGGTTTGTACCACAGCACGGATAAAAATCTAGAGAGAACTTAACAAAAATCTAGAAGGATGGTGAATTCTTGTTTAACATCAAATAAATATATTACCAGATGTTGACAGTATGAATCCTTTATTCATACTGTATTTCATAAAATGAGGCATGATTTTCAGTCAGCCATAAGGGTCATATCAGGTTGTGGCTTCAAGAATGATAAAATCTGTTATGCATGAAGGGGGTCAATGATTTCTTTATTAACACTAAACTTTTACTGTTAGAAAGTGCTAATTGATGCATTGTTAAGTAATTAGCTATTAATAAAACAAAGACATATTAAATTAATTTTGAAACTGTATGTAATGATTTATTTGATACTTGAAAATGTTTCTAAATAACTCACATGCTGAGCCAAATCCTAAATAGTACATAATATTATTCATAATTAACAGATGAGTTCCTATTTATGTGACCTCTGTTTATGCTTCAACAATATTCAGAACACTATTCAAAATTCATCAATTAGATTAAGGCCCTGATTTATTCTCTCTGTCCTTGATATGTATTTGAAATTTTCTCGACTTTTTTTATAAAGTGGTATCATCACATATGACATTATGGTCTAGCCTAAAATGAAGAACCATGAAACCACTAAATTTCAGTTTCCCTCAAAATGCAGCCTGTCAGTGTTTCCTCTAGACTTTCTTCAACTCTCTCTCTCAGTTGTTTTTATGGCTTATCAAATCAGGACCTGCACTGGTCATGGACACAACCATGTAGTGTTTAAATACAACACAGCTTACAAAAATCTCAAATTAAACTAGCAGTAAAATGATAGGCATTGCTTGTCAACACTATTTTTGGTAGTTTTGCAGCTGCTGTGGACCCATTGGCTTACTTGAGCAGAGCAGAGAAGTGATCAGTTTGCATGCGATATTTTGTACAAGAAGTAAAGAACAGTGTTTGCATGGGATGCTCAACTGTTGTGTATTATTTTCTTACATATTATTAATCTTACACCATTGTAAGTGCAATCACTTGAGATGAGGAATAATAAACGATAAACAAATAGTATGAACACAGTGACAATGATTATTATGAATTAATAATCCTGTCTTGATGCAATTTGGCTTGGTTGCGGTATTTTATTCCTGAAAATGAAATGTACGTCTCCAAACACAAAGCTTTCATAGTTTTCTGTAATCCCCTACATCAGACATATCGTATAATTACCCTCTGCACATCCTGTAGTACACTCATTAGCTGTATAAGAGATTTGATTTAAGTACATGGACATTTTTGACTGAAGCATTACGTATTTGTTGTGTCCCCCCATTAAATTTGAAATAGAACGTGACAGCCACACAGATTTAAAGGTGACTTATCCAAGCAGCAAATAAATGGATGGATAACCATGACCTGGATGACTGAGAATCTTCACAGACATCTGAAAGTGACTGTTTTGCCTTTGGGCCAGTCGCTCTCCGTTTCCTTTCTGTGGTGCATTTGCTAACAGTCAACCAGCATCACAACAGGACACAACTCAACTAGAGTCGGTCCCACCGTGAGTTAATACTCTGTTTCACCATTGAAACACGTCAACACAGAAACAATATTTATCCTCCTGCTTGTAGTTTGAAGTGGCATCTATATGAGTAGTATAGTGCATTGATTTAAAGAGCAATTATTAACATTAAATTATTGGTTAAATTTGACCTGCTACCTATTAATCTAACAGATAGTTTTCAAGGTTAATAATCACACACAGTACTAAAATCAGTTGCTGTTGCTCTTTAGTAAAGATAAAGCTCTTAATTATCACCTCCACCAAGTAGCTTCTTATAATACTGCACTACTTTTAATAAACATTTGTGGATTAAAAAACAGATTTTACTTCCGTTCTATAAATATAGCAACAGCGCCATTATTTGGCCATTCATCAGATATGTTTCACTTTGGCTTATAATTTCTGACAGACCTTCTCTCACGACATCATCATAGTTCCACTAAGTTGTTCATGTCCATGGGACCTGTGTCAGCCAGGTGCAGAGGGCTACGGTTGTATTTCTACAGCTCTGGTGACATCTTCATTCTCACAGGAGAAATGGGTGTGTCTGAGACAGAGTGTACACTGTGCATTGCAGTGTAGAAAAAATGGCAGATATTTCTCTTTTTTTTAATTGGTAGCTTTCATGCTGCTGCCATCGTTGCTCTTGTCTCTCTGTTTGGGTCGGTTCACATCATCCACCTTTTGAACTGGATTGATTTATTTTTGGGTCAGTTTAGACCATGTCCAATTTGGATTATGTGTAAATTGTGGGATGGTAAAGGCCTCTTTTTCAAAGTTTCAAAATATAAAATATTGGTGATGGCTCAACAGAAATGCTGCCATTTCTTTCATTTTTACCAGTCATATTTCACTTCATTTTAACCAAGATATTTGGATGAGCTTTTCATTTGCTTTTTTCATATGGCCAACCATTCCTATACACACATGTTTTAAGGTATGACCTATTTGAAAAAAACTTACACAACTATTAAACTAAAGTTATTAATCTATCCACATAGAAACTGCACCAATTTTGCAAAACATATTCATTAAAGCAGGTGCTACAGAAAATAACATTTCATTTGTCATAACCCAGTGCATACTTTTGCACAATTATGCACACTTTACTCAATAAAAAGCTTCAATATTTCGCAACATGATTTATGTATTCTTAAAACGTTGCTGCATATAGTTAATCAGTGTGACAGCAGTCAGAGTCTGTCACTCTCAGTCATTGTGTACTTGACTCAGACCCAGTCACAGATTATTCTACATGCTGTTGGTTATTGAAATAACACATGTAGAGGATTGTGCAACCTTGGCAGGGGTATGCACTCTCTGTGTGCTTTCAACCTCATCATCAAGACAGTCTTTCTTGCACAAACATATTTACCCTTCAGCATTCATCAACGCTCATATGGCTGAACTTTACTGCTAACCCAGCCATAAGTTTTCCCATTTCATGGGTACACACATTCTGCCACTTGACAATTATCGTAAAAAAGCTAAATAATAATGCACAAACACAACAGAAAAACATTTCTTTACAACTTTTTATAAGTAATAATATCATGTTGTATATACTTTTATACACATTGCTATGTTTAAAGCTATAATTTTGCAAGCGCTGTAATAATAACAACTCAAGGAATACCTAAAAAAACATAAAAGCCAAGTAATAATAGCGTTAAGTGCATGCAATCATATAAAACTGGACGGTGTTCTCATGACCAATCATAGAGCTGCAGAGCCTAGGCACCTAAACCTGAACATGTTTAACATGCTTCATTTACATGGGATGAGTGGCTTGGCCACATTGACTAAATGCCTGACAAAATATTCACAATATAGTGAAAGATTTTTCCCTGCAATAAGTACTATCAAATTTGTTTGCATGTATATAATACTGATTATTAAACATGATGTAGATAAAGCTGAGCAGCATTTCTGAAAATGGCTTTTGTTTGTATTTTGAACATTTAGGCAGGACTTACCACCAGACTTTACTTTCTACACTAGTGGTTTTACCTTTGCCATTTTCAAATTCAGAGCAATTTTACCATAACCTGAAAAGACATTTCAATTACAGCACATGGGTGTCCACATTTTGGTATACCACACATTAGTTAATATTCAACAATGTGTGAATGATGGTATATACAAGGCTACACTGTTAACATTAGTCCACACACAGCTCAGCCAACATGTCAGTTTTTAACAGTAGAACCTCTGAATCAAATCAGCTCTATGAGTGCAATCAACACCTGAGTATGGCAAACAAAGTCTTTCAAAAACCATCAGTTAAGAGGACAGTCTAACACTTTGGGAACTACAGTTTATTTCTAAACAGTTACCTTAACTCAGTGTCATTAGCTGCTTTTTTAGTTCTGGTTTTTTTTATGTCATGGAGATGATCCCGTTACATGGAACTCAAGTTGCATGATAAAGGCTGTTTATATCTAGAGGGTAAATCTCTGCTGATGCCATCCTTGCACCAGCAAAGGGGTTTAGACCCCCCTCTTTGTATGTGAGCACTTTTCATCCAATGGCCAACTTCACACTTTGGCCATCAGAAAACACCTGAGCCAACTGTATCATCTGATGAAACCTGTCAGATGAATGCAACGGGAAAAAGAACAGCAAATAGACCTTGCATTAACATCATTGCAGTAACATCTGGGATGTGTTTCGGTTAGCTTATGACAAAGCTAGGTTAAACATGTCTGCATTGTGTGTGTAGAATGTTGAGTGTCTGTTGAGACAGCAGAGGGGAAAGAAAAATGATCATCCTCACATGACAACAAATAAATGTATTTCCAAAAATGTCAGACTGTCCCTTTCTCATAGTAAAAAATCAGCTGTATCTTCAGCCTCTGCTCAATGAAATGAAAGCTTTCACTACACTAGTATCTCAGGTGGCAAACTACCACAGCCTAAAACTGTGTACCTGCTACACTGGTTAATGTCAAGCACTCACACATGCAGCTTTTTTTGTACTTTTTTAAGTGCTACCTGCTGTACCATGAAAAGTATGATTACTTTTCCAAAATGTATTATTGTTCTGTAACTAAAGGCAAGGCACATAATGTGTTTTATGAAATATCGTGCAAAATAGAAGTTTAACAATGTGTATTATTAAAATTCAAAGAAACAGACAGCTCTTCCATCTACTGCCCTCTGATTCAGTGCAGAGTACAGAGAGAGAAAGAGGAGGTTGGGGAGGAGGAAGAGCAGGATAGAGATGGAGAGGTATTATCAGGTTGAGCCATGCATTCTTTTGGTCAGCACAGCGACCAGGGCAGCACCATGCAGTATACATCAGCTTTAAGCCAACTTTAACCAAACCTTAAACCAAAACCCATCTCATATCAGCATGTTCATTCCAAAATCTGAACACCTTCGTAGGCACCAACTAAATTTAACTGTAACCCCAAACCCTGGGAAAGGAAAAGGAAAAGGAAAAGACACAACATCAAACTGCTTATGTACAGAGCCATATAAAAATGCAAGTGAGCCAAAATAGATGCAATTTCTAGGTGGCACCAAATCATATGGAAACACTGAGTTAGAAAGAAGCAATCGTCAGCCAAAAAACCCAATCCAAAACATCACACTCATTCCAATACTAACAGTAACATTAAAAAATGCAAAGACTCAAGGAAAAAGGAACAGAACTGAATAACAATATTAGACCTGTTCTGCTTCCGGCTATACCAACACACTGATTCTTCAAATTGTTTAATGATCCCACAGATGTTTGCTTTCTGCTCAGAATGATCTCTTCCAAAAACAATACCACTGCATGCATCCAATATTTTCAATTACCACCTCTTCACTGGAGGTTTGGTTAGGCATTTGGACAGTTAAACCTTTTCTGTCTGTCAAACTATGAGCTTTAGATCATTCTATTAGAGGGTGCAAATTTACATTTAATGTGGAAAATTGTGTATACAACATTAAAGGTGATATACTGTTTTCAGGGAAGTTTAAATAAGTCTTATATGCACCTAGAACATGTCTGTGAAGTTTCTTGGCGAAACTCCGCCTTCGCTGTAACCAGGAAACCAGTGCAACACGAGTAAATGAAAATGACACAAATCCAGTCCACTGTGAGGCTGGCAGCCTGTGTAACAAAATGTGTGGGTTTTTACAACTCAAAACTGAGTTTTGGATGCAGTCATGTTGCAGCCAAACTTGTCTTTTAACAGAGAATTCCAAGAGGTGGATCCTACGCTTCCAACACTGTGGGAGACCACGTGGGATACTCTGGAGGGATTGGCTAATGCAGTGTTTGTCAGACCCTGTCAGACGTCAGCTGAGATGGATTTAAAATCTCACAGTCAGTGGGCTTGGAGGTAAGCCACATACCAAACAGTACATATAAAAGACTTTAAAAAAGTGGATTTTCCATAATATGTCCCTTTTAAACTGTAAGCTTTAATTTGAGTAGATGTACATGAAGATAGAGAAAAACTGTGTGGGAGATACAGCTCTTTTATTGTGATTCTGAAAGGAAAGGTACACATAAAATCATATTTATTACTGTGACTGTCAGAAGGCTTCCACTCAAATTTATTCAGCCATTCACAATGTTTTTCATGTCCTGCTTTGCAGCCACAAAAAAAGGTTTTTTGATGTAAACTTAAAATCAAACCTGAAAAGATGTTGTACTTTAAAGTAATATCATGTCTTTATATTTTATGTTAGATGTGCAGAGGAACACACTCTGAAGACTTGTGACAGGGGCTGCAAATATCCTCTGTAATTATTTGGTTCCTCCTTTAAAGAACATTTTATCTGTCCAGGTAACTGGGGTCATCTGTGGGATCATTAAAATAGCCTACCAATGTATAACCATCCGAACAACCAATTTCTTATTGTTGGTGCATGGAAGGCAAGTGCACAAATTTTACGCTATTATCCACAGACTGCAGAAACATTCCAGCAAACAATTTCTAGTGAATAGCTCAAGTTATTAAAAAAAAATCTGCCGTTTGATCTGATTGCACTTCCACACAGATCCTTTAGCTAATTACATCAACAGGAAACAACATGTCAATAGACTACTTTATAGCAAAGACAAAATATGGCACCAATTATAAGATATCACTTTTTAAAAATCACATTTCTATTTTGTCTTTTCACTTCCAGATCAAGATACAAGATGGTGAGATGATGCATGGCATATCAAGAGTCCAGGGCTTTCACTGAATTTTCCATAGAAATGACAATACTGAAATGTTTCATAATTTGAAACCGTGTTTCAGAGATTTGGTTTTTGTTACGTCTATAAATGTGTGGTTTTAAGGAGTTGCCATTACCATAGATGGCACTTAACAGTAAAGATAATTGAATAATCAAAGCTGTGAAAAAACAGCTAAAACAGAATATTGCTTTGCCTTAAGCATAGTAACTATGCAAGCTCTGTGTTGCAGTATGACACCCAAAAATCTAATTAATGGCCCACTAATTAGAGTTTTAAATACTTGATTTGTTGCTTGTTGGTGCTGGTAAACTATCAAGTTTTGACCTGAAATCCCTGTAGCACTCTTGCTAACCTGTTCTTCCACTCATCAGTCTTTGTCTCACTCAGACTGTACCCTAACCCAAACTCTCCCACTTCCTATGGAGATGTTCCAATTGGGGTTAGGGTTGAGGTACACAGTGCAGAACCTGTCAGAGACCACCACTCATTCTTGGGCTGGACAAGACCTGGAATTTTGTGCTCAGTTCAAGTCAGTATGCACATGACCTGCTCATTAGCATCAACAACTTCAAGAAAAACACATGCTACAAAACCACAAATTTGGTAAGAGGCCACATCACCACACCTTTCTCAAAAAGGAATTTTAAATTAATCAATAGTGCAGGGCCCGCTATATCTAATTCTGATCTACATGGAAGTACAAATCCAGTCACTGTGTGCCAGATAAACAAAATCTACGAAACAGAGTAGGGATGAGTATGGAAATGCAGGAATCATATTCACATTCTGACACACACACACACACACACGCACACACACACACACACACACACACACAGTCAGGTTTCAGAGGACGCTGCATTAACATACATTCAATTTCCAGAGACTCTAACCCTACCCTCTACTCTTTCTCTAACTGTACAGTGTGCCTAACCGTAACCCCTACCCTAACGTTGCCTAACCTTACCCTAAGCAAAAAAACATGTTCTCACCATACAATGTTATGATTTGTGTCATGGGAACTTAACTTTTGTCTGTTTAAGGAAAACAAGTCCCCATAATGTGACTGTGTAAACACATTTAGGTCCCCAAACAGTAATTCATACAAATCCCCCCCCCGCAGAGACACACACACACACACACACACACACACACACACACACACACACACCTGTACCACATCACATCAAGCTACAGTTTCCTACACCTTGTATTCAGCAGCCAGTGTGCTGCAATTAACCTCCTTTTTCTCAATCCTACTGAGAACATATTGTCTTTTTTTGAGGCAGATGCATGTTAACTCACATCATTTGGCCATTTAGAAAAATACTATCATGGCCCTGTCATTCACCTCAACCTATTAGTATGGGCCTAGTACCATACTTGGTTTCAAACTGTAGGACTATGTGTTGTGTTGGACAAGGCATGAATATAGCTCTTATATTCCACTATTACTCATTGTTTTCTATTATAAAGCACAATCAAACAGTCTTAAAAACATGAGCCTCACAAAGCAACTTAATGGTTTCAGGCTGATGATTGTCAATAAAAAGACACAGCCTCTGTTTTTGGTGGGAAGAGAGAAGCAAATGGTGCAGTTCAGCTCCAAATTCTCTTCAGGCATATTCAATAACCTAGTTAAGAAGTGCAAAGAAACATTAACAATGAGATCTCTCCTTCTGGTTGGTTTGGAAAATAAGGGAGGCTTATTTGCATATATTATAAGCAGCACCTGCAGCGGAGAGGGGCATTCTGGGTATTTGTGAG
>OOFC01031058.1:4536-19099 GCA_900323345.1 Pseudochromis fuscus | reverse complement strand
CATTAAATTTATTTGAACAGTTTCATGTGGTCCACTCTGACCGGGTCTGATGTGACGAGGCTAAATGTATCGGCGGCACGGAGCTTGCTAGCTTGTAAAAAGCTAACGAGCTTCGTGTCGCTGATACATGAGCCACACCGTGTTTAAGTTCAAAGCGTTGGAAAAAAGTAGTGGCTTATAGTCTGGAAAATACGGTAGTTTAACTTTAGTTTGCCTGTTAAGATGGACTGTATCTCTCACTGGAATGAAGAGTCTAACAAGACGACTAAAGCTGTGTTCACACCAAATGTGAAGTGATTTTTCGGTTTGTGTTACTCATGGCCATTGGACAGATTTTTTGAGATTTCACTGTATGCGAATATTTCCCCTCAACTCACAAATTTTGCTGCCAGCTGACCTCTCTCCTTCTTGGTTATATTTCAGTACAGAATCAGAATCATGTCATGAAGCTATGGACAGCCACAGGTGGGAACGATAAGCTTGTCCTCCATTTCTCTGCTCTCAGTGCTGATTGGTTTTTACAATACCACGTGATGCAAATGTTTCGCTCAAGTTAAAGGTTTTTCAACTTCCACAGATGGAAATTCATGTCCACTGACGACTTTGCATTCACTTCTTAATATGATAAGAAATTTGCTGATTCATGGTGCTCATATCAGTGGTGCCCAAACATCGGGCTGGGGCCTGGTACCGGTCTGTGAGGAGTTTGTTACTGGGCCTCAAAGAAAGAAAAAATAATTCATAAAATTTCTGTTGTATTGATTATTAGAGTCCGAAAGACGTTTTATTTTGAAAAACCGAATTAAATTTAGTGAGTACCAGGTACCCATAAAAAATTATAATTTCGGTTCCTAGATGCGCTCATTTACACAATGGCTCCATAAGGACTTTAGATATCTGCCAGGACCTGTCTGTTACGTATCTAACACGTCACGTGACGCCACATGGCAACAGGAAATGGACCGGGGAAAGTGGTCGCAAGTGCAAGAGTACGAGGGGCGAACGTGGAAAATGCAACACGTGTGAGAAATAAATATGTTAAATATACATTTGGCTTCTTGTTTTTCATTTTTGGAATCTAAATAAGGAATCAGTAGGAACCGGGATCGATGAGCAGAACTGAAATTGGAATCGGATTCATAAAAATCCTAAAGATACCCATCCCTCCTATTGACACATCAACACGCTTGTCTCGGTCATGTGATACGACGTGTCATGTATCACATATATCAGATATAATACCCAAAAAATAAGCCGCAAACTAGCATCAAATAGTAAAAAACAAACGTCTTTGAGGTGCTTCTTTGCAAAGGGGAAATATTTGTTTTTATGTGTCGTGTACTTTTATTGTTGCTGTATTTATCTGCCACACCTTGAAGGCTGGTCCGTGAAAATAACACCTACATTAAAACAGTCTGTGGTGCAAAAAAGCTTGGAGACCCCTCCTCTATATGAGATTGCTTGGCTTGTCTTTGCAGCAACAGTCCTGGTGAAGTCACCTGACTCCTCCACAGCCCTGCTTTGTGTCACTTTTATGAATTGAGGCCCGGCGTACCTGTGTGCTCCCCAGCAAAGACGTGGAAAGTTCAAATCCTCTCCCAGATTTCCCTTCAGCACATCAGCAGCTGTGACAGTGACACACAGTGACAGTGAGCAGACGGCCGCTTTACGCTAAGAGCCGACAGCCGAGAGCCAGCAGCCTGAGATGCAGTGATTACCAGTGTTGCTGCTCTGCAACCTGGGCCACCAACTGTCACACACATACACAAGCCGGCCCGGCACGTGGTCCCACACTGACGCACAAAATGTAGCCCTACAAAATAAAGCAGCTGTCATTGTTATGTACACTGAGCTCATAGATCACGTGTAATCTTTACATGTACAGCCCCCTCATAGCAATTTACACATAATATTTTCCGATCCAGGATGTATTCCCCTCCCACCCCATATCTACCAATGCACACATATTTCCACCATATTTCTGCCTCCTCCACGTCGCAGGTGGTGATGACGGCATACTACTTCTACCCCCTCCAACCACTACCTCATCTCACTCTCCCCTTCCCATGTCCTCATTCAACCTAACTCTCACCGTATCCAGCACTCCCTGGCTCCTCCAATCCCATCAGCCCTGCGCAGGGCCAGCTGCCCACAGGTCTCGTGCGTGGCTGCGGCGTCTTAAAGGATCTCCCAGCCACTAATGCCACTTAAGCACAAAGCGCCTCAGCTGAAGAAGGCTCAGCACCGCCAGTGCCTCCCTGAAGATCAAACATCACCTCTCCCAACAGGAGGCTGCTCGTTGGCTGACCTTTATCTCCCGCTTGAGATGGTGCTGCAAGCTGCTGGGACAGGAAGGGGCGGGGGTTACTGTACCACGGCCAAAGCTGACGGTACAGGCTGCAGGAAGACACCAGTAGCAGAGACAGCACAGTGTTACAGAGGGTTAATGGGATGTGAGGAGATCAGAGTTGACTTGTGTACATCTGAGGGAAGCTCTTGTTTTGGGAGACACAAACTTGGAAATCTGGGCTGCTTATTGGGCATGTGGCACAAAATAACAAAGGTGGGATCCTTGGGTTCTGCAAGGAAACTGAGAGAAAATCCAAACTGATGACAAAATGAACAAGGTTCAGAGTTAATGAGAAGTAAAGGGAAAAGTTTCACAACATGCAATACTCAAAACAAAGCTTAATACAAAAACCCAGCAAGCAAACTGAAGGTGGTGACCCTGCAGAGACACATTCAATCTACCCACAAAAGCCATGGACTGTGTACAAATAGACATAGTGCAAAAAAGTGCAATATTACCAATGGCCACTAGATGATGGCTCAGAAAAAATCCAACTGACCTCAATTCAAAAATGGTCATTTTCAACCATAAAATACTCAGTTAATAATTTTTTTCCACAAGTCATTCTGACGTCATTAGCTGAAGTCCAGTCTTCTCCTCAGTGATCAGGTGCTCCATCTGATATTCATTTCATCATTGAGGAGATATCAGGCTTCAGAAAGAGGAAGATTTAGGGGCGTGGTTAGTTTGATTGACAGGTCTGGTCTCCAATGATTTACAGGTAGTGTGGAGGCTCATTCACCGCTGACTCCAGTCTCATACACACTGGACAATGTCCTGAGGTTCAAGGGTCAGACCCGCCTCCTCACTCCTCCTGGTCATTTCTGGCTCCAAACAAACAACATGGGAAACCACCACAGGTATTGATGAGCACAGGGGAGTGAAGCCTGTAAACTAGATCTGTGATCCCTCTGACCATAACAGTCACAAGGATTTAATATAACTTGTCTAATTTGGTCATTTTAGCTTTACCCTCATCCTGCTCCTTTCTTTTTTTGTCGTTAGCGTACCACTTTCTTGTTTTTGCTGCTAAACACGATGACTCTACCTTTTCTCCACAACTTTCATCCACTTGCTTTTTTTTTCTCGCTGAAAGGAGAAACAACTCACGTCATCGCCACTCATCATGACTGACAGGTATCAAGACGATTGGACAAACGATCATTTCCTCCTCTCATACCAGCCACTCGGCGTTACCTTAGCAACCCACCCCGAACTATTTGATTCACCAAACAGAGGCCTGTGGCAGTTCAGGACAGCTGCGTTTTTACTTATTTCATGGGCCCCTGACGGCACCTGGGTCCCACTGCAGCGACACCGTCCATATTTACACCACTGATCAAAAGCACCAACTCCAAGGACTGATTACTTCAATGAAGGGGATGCGAGCTCCATCCCTGCATTCTCACAGCAAATGGTCATTTATAGATCTTTGGGTACCAATGTTGCCAACTTGGTGACTTTCTCGCTAAATCTGGTGACTTTCCAACAGAAGAAAGCTCATTTGTAGTTCTAAACATATTTAGGACGTTTTTTTTTTACTCAGTTTTTGTCTCTTCCACAGCGTGTCTTACAATTACATGCCAATGCCCAATTATGTAAACTAGGTGATGACGTCATTTAGCGACTTTTAGGACAGCCAATAGCTACTTTCCTTACTAAGGAGTTGGCAACACTGTTGGGTACCAATGTTGAAACTAGTGATGGGTAGATGAGGCCTCGTGAAGCGTTGCGGCACATTACTCAAACTGTATCGATACGTGTCGGTACTGTGTTGCTCAATACTGACACCTGTAGGTTCTTAACAATCATTACAAGCAGTGTAGCTGTCAGACTCAGCTGACGTACTGATTTAATGACGTAGCCATGGCGTAGAATTGTGTATGGTCGTGTCCATACCGAACAATGACTGAAATATCTATTATGGAGTCATCTATACACCACGTGCTTGTGTTTGTTTATTTATGCTAATTTACCTGAATGCAATGATATTCCTGCTCGTGACAATTTGTTACTTTCAGCATAATGTCACGACTGTGCGAAGATGTTTATGTACTTGTCTTTGAGGCGCAGGGCGGATTTTATTTATGTATATTTAGGTTCGGGAAGAATCTTGCTGACCGACGCTTCCTTATAAACAGTTTGGCGATACAGGCGAAACAGCAGGTGTTTCGTCATGTGACTTTCTTAACGCGATACACACATCGACACAGGGTTTCCCTCTGTGAGCTCGACACATGCGCCGACGCATCAGTGCTGCCAGACCCATCACTAGCTGAAACCAAGACATCTTGATGATCCAGGTATGGATCTTTGTAAGTCAGGACCAAAGCCTTGGAGTTGACTCAATCAAAAACTAAATTCTTAAAGCAGATGGAGAACAAGGATTTAAATAAAGGTCTAAGGTCTTCTGTTGGTGATTGTGGTGGACAACTGGTAGATGCTGGTATTCCTTCAGTGCAACTAGGAGCACCTGAGCCATGCTCCTATAGTTTCCCTGTGTGCTTCAACATTCATTTAGCTCCAGAGTGAGTAACACAGCCGTCCTCGTGTGGGTACTCACAGAGCCTGCTGCACGGTCACTGCTACATGCTTATCATTATTATTTTGTCTGTTTATGTGTTTCATGTGAACAAACGGCTCCACGACTCCCCTCAAAAGTGCTGAATCTTCTAGTGTTTATGAGAAAACTTCACTTCCTGCTTTCCTGGCGCCTGATCTCGACTTAGCCACAACACAGGCCTCTTTCCCATTTCCCACTCCTCCTCCGTTCAGGAAGACCGGCTGCGAGGTCACAGGGTCACAGCCTGTTTAGCGGTCCCCGGTGAGACGCCGAGCGAGCGCTCCTGACAGAACATGACAAATACTTCATAAGTCTTTCATTAGATCAAACACAAGGAGGAAACTGGGTCTGTGCACAAGCTTCAGTGAACTAATCGTCCTTGGCAGTTTACCTGCGCACACGACGACAATCTGTCTTTGAGTTGAGTGGTTTTGCTTTGACAACAGTGTTTCGGGTTAAAAGTGAGTTGTAACATAACAGCGGGGAAATGCCGAGAAGTTGAGGGAGTTCACAAAACCAAAGCAACCACGTGAAAATATGATAAATAACCCTCCATGCTGATGATTAGTGTGTGTAGGGGAGGCTGTCCTGGGAATCAGACAGGAAGAAACCCAATCAAATCAATCAATTTACCAAAGAGGGATTCCCCTCCTTTGGTCATGGTATTGATGGCTTTCCAAACGGGTGGAATCCTCTTTGCACTATCAATCGCTGATTGATCTCTGCTCCGGTGGGACCTCTTTGATGTGAAGAACAAAGGAGTTCCTATTCGGTTACACAGGTCAGGATTGATGATGCGTGAAATCAAGGCTTCAGAGGGGGAAACCAGGAGAAGACGCTCGTCCTCCCGGGGGAAGCTCCTGCGCTACTCGTCTGGACACAAAGAGCTCTCTGGAAAAGCATTTAGACAAACCGGTGAACCACGAGACGAACTTCAAAGCAGGACTCGAGGTTTTCTGCAAGAACTAAAGTGGTTGGGATCTTTCCTGCATTTCCAGCACCTGACGATGGAGAACATATCATTTATCTGCACAGGGAGCAGATAGGAGCCATGCCTGACAGCGCTGGCCGACTCATCCGAGGTCTCCGGCTGCTCCTCTCGCTTTCTCCTGTCTGTCATCTCCTTCCTCTCCTCCCTCCCCTCCCTCCCTCCCTCCAGTCTGGGGGATAGACGCGCTGACAGATGGGCCGAGGACATTTGGATGTGGGAGAGAGGAGGGGTGACAGGAGTGCAGAAAGAAGGGAGATGTGGAGGGGAGGGAGGCGGCAGAGAGGGAACCACAGCAGCAGCAGCAGCAGTGATCTCCAGATACAAAATGTTTCTTCACAAGGAGTCGTCTGATTCTCCGGAAACAAAGTGATGATGATGATGATGAAGAGCGTCCTGCGGGGGAGGAGGGAGGGGTGCAGTGTGTGGGGGGTTCATCAACACCTGGTGGGGATTACAGGGAGAAGGATGGGTGGGACTGCAGGAAAGAGGGTTTTTTTTTTCTTTGGCAGATTAGAGGCTTGGAGTGGAGGTTTAGGAAGAAGGGCTTTTCCAACACACAAACACAAACAGCAGGGTTATTAAGGGTCATTTAGTGTGTTCAAAGGTTCTTATTTTAAAGGTTTAAGATTCAATTAAAGTTGCGGTGAAATAATAAACCTGAAGGTATTTGTTTTGGTTTTTTTAAACAAATACTGTGAAACGTGTTTGTTCGTCTCTTAAATACCTTCTAGTCAAAGTTACAACATGTCTTTAAAAACAGGAAGTAAATACATAGTTTCATTTTTCACAGTCGACCTGTTCAGCTGGGATGGGCTCCAGCCCCCTCACGACCCAATCGGATGAACGGGCATTGGTGATGAATGTATACTCACTTTTCATAATGAGTAATTTGCTAAAACAGCTGTTATCTGAGCATATGTTACCCAACAGAACAAAAGAAAGGAGAAAGTACATTAATTGGATGATTGTCATTGGTGGTTTAATACAGTGGTCTCCAACCTTTTTTGCACCACGGACCGGTTTAATGTCGGCATCATTTTCACTGACCGGCCTTCAAGGTGTGAAAAGATCATAATAGATCAGAAATAAAAAGTTGTCCTCTTACCCTTTGCAAAAAAGCTCTCCAAAGACGTTTGTATTTGATTAATTTTCGCTAGTTTGCGGGGGTATTTTTTGGCTAACATATCTGACGTTATACGTGATAGGTGATATGTTTTATCACGTGACCGAGACAAGCGTATTGACGTGTCAAGAGGCAGTGGCAAAAGTTAAGTTGAAGAGAATCCAGTCGTTCCTTTCAAAATAAAATGTCTTTCAGACTCTAATAATCAATGCAACGGAAGTTATATTTTTATTTATTCTTCCTGTGCGGCCCGGTAACAACTGCCCCACGGACCGATACCGGTCCCCAGCCTGGTGGTTGGGGACCACTGGTTTAATACACATTTGGTATTTTATTTAGTGAGTATTCATTCATATACGTCATATGAGATCCTAACTAAAAAAAATCACAGACTAAAATTATTTAGAAACTAAGCGTGATGGTTTAATTTACTTAATTATAGATTTCCTTTTATAGTAAATCATTTGATTAATATATGTAGCTTTTTATATAACAGTGTGTCTGTTTTGTTTGCTTCATTTGTGTATTAGTGGTGCTGGTTGTTGCCTACCACCACTCAACACGGTGGGATAAGAGATCCACCAGGACCACCCAGTGGATCTGTGTCTGGTTTTACAATAATTATGGATGCTGACAGAAGCTTGATGAGGGCAGAAGATGAGGTAATTTAGATGGAAGAGGAGACTTTCCAGGTTACAGCAGAAGATCAGGAGCAGCTCTGATGTCCTGACATTCAGCAGAAAGGTCAACAAACCTCAGTGGAGACGAGAAGGGGCGACACCAAGGCCTTGCTTATTAAAATATTTTCCATTGAGCATATTAACTCTGGCAAACTAAAACAGACTGTGTGTAGAAGGGACGAAGCTAACGTGGTGTCACCTGTTGGTTTGTGGACTCACATTCTGAAGCCAGGAGTTTGGCATCTGAACGTACCTAAGTGACCATATATGGATATGAAGGGAGAAGCAAAGCGGTGGGTCTGACCCTTGAACCTGAGGACACTGTCCAGTCATTGGAGGCCAGAGCAGTCAATCAAACTAATCATCCCCTGCCTCAGGCCTAATATTTACTGACTGATGAAATGATTTTCTGATTTTCACCAGATCAGAACGACTTTTGGAAGTGTTTGGAGTGTTTCATGATTGATAATTAGCTTTTGAATTGAAATCAAATGTCGCCAAAGTTTTTGGAGTCAGTATCTAGTGGCCATTGGTGGTATTGCACTTTTTTGCACTTCCACATTGGCTTCACTTTGAAGACCTGGTAGCTACATCCATTTTTTTATATGATCTATGCTTAGCAAGTAGTATTTATATCGTTGAACGAAGCATTCCTAAGCTAGCAAAAAACAACTTCTGGCTAGTTGTGTTTAGTAGCATCCATTACCTAGCAAGAGCTGACATTAGCTAATGACATCAGAAGGACTTGTGGGAAAAAAAATTATTGACTGAGCTTTTTGGAGCCAGCCTCTAGTGGCCATCCGGGGTATTACACCTTGTTGCACTTCCACATTGGCCTTAGTTTTGAGATCTAGTTGCTTCGTCCAGAAAACAAAAAACTTTATTTATCCCCAGAGGGCAGTTCAGTTCCTACAGTCTGCCAACCACATACAACCGTCCATTCACATGATTTCACGTGTGGAAAGGGAACACTACAGGGCATATCAGAGAAAAAAAAAACAAGGCAGAGAACAGAAATACCGTATTGTCCGGACTATAAGCTGCAACTTTTTTCCGACTTTTAACCCTGCGGCTTAAACACCGGTGTTTCTCATGTATCTGCGGCACGAATCTCATTAGCTTTTTACAAGCTAGCAAGCTCCGTGCCGCCGATACATTTAGCGTCGTCACATCAGACCTGGTCAGAGTGGAGCACATGAAACTGTTCAAATAAATTCAATAGTGGCTTATAGACAGGTGCGCTCAATAGTCCGGAAAATACGGTAAATACTAAAAGCAATATTCTGAAAAGAAAACAATACGCTGAGAGACACAGGTAAGGAAGAAATAGAATAAAATCAGGAATACTGTTATAAAAGGAATATATACAGCATTTCTATATACAGCCTCTGAGCTCTTGTTGTGTTTTGATGACTTGTTGTGTGAGAGAAGGATCCAGCAGCAGCACATTGGAGGTTTTTTCAGTCAAGAGCTTTCACGTCTTCTGCAGCCAGCCAGCCCAGACCAAGTCAACAGCACATTACGCACAGTGCACCCACGTCCTGTGCTCTTTTTTTTGTCATTTTAATGGGATGATTCACACCAAGACCTCTCCAGAACACACATTTGATTGCGCACAGAGAATGATGGCTGTATTCTTGGTTATGGCACTGATGTACAGTACGGTTGTTGACGTAAGAAAACGCATTTCACCCTCCTCCATTTAGGTTAACCCGAAATTATACTGTACATAAGAAGCATGAAAATGAACAGTGGGGAGGAGCAGGAGCTGCAGAAAGTGGTTGACTGACTGACTGCAGAGTGAAAGCAGGCAGGTGTTGTGTAAATCCAGTCAGTAAATGTAAAGAGGATGGAGGGATAAGAGACGGAGAAAGAAAGAAAAGCAGGATCAGGGCAGGCTGAAGTCAGTGGTGCATTGTGGGAGCTGACCCACACGCCTGACAACTGCTGAATAGAGGGCTTTGGCTTAGTGTGTTGTTGAAACTACTAGAATGGACAAACGGACCTGCAGCATCCATTCAGAATAAGTGCAGGCTGATAATAACAGACCTATTTATAGATTTTACAAACGCACTGACAAGATGGTGAAATAAAGATCATCACTACTTGGTTAATAATAATGGAGTACATTTTTATATAGCGCTTTCTTGACCTAAGCTAGGCATCTCATTGACCCATTCACACACACACCAATGGCTACACAGCTGCAATGCAAGGTGGCATGTTTGGGAACAACGTAGGGTTCAGTGTTTTGCCCAAGGACACTTCGGCATGTGGACAGGATGAGCCGGGGATCAAACCCACAATCGTACAATTCATAGGCGACCCACTCTACTACCTGAGCCACAGCCGCCCACACAAATAACCCGAATAATAACCCGAAGCATCGATAAATAATGTTTACTTTGCCCCATAAAATGCTTTTATTTTGTAGCTGTACATCCTCCTGTTCATTGATTCAAATTAAAAGCACATAAACCACTGTAGTTAAATAATATGTAGTGGAAAAAGATTGAAATGCTTCTAAAAACAATAGATTTATTTTTACCATATTTCCTTGGTGACTTTTAAATGTTATGCATCACGGACCTTTGATCTGTTAGTAATTACAAATGACTAAGTTTTCATCTATTTTGGGACGACATAGTCAGATAACCTGGATTAGAGTCCTAATAAAACTTTAATGCAGACTGTCATGTTGTATAGACTTGAAATGCGTTTCAGGTTTAATGGTTTCCCCGTGTTGTTTTATTCACAACTAAAAAGCACCTTTGTGTTTTCTCCTGCTCTTTGCCAGTTTTCTTTGACACCACCTTGGATGAAAAAGTCTTCATCTCACTCACTTCTGCTCTTTCAAATGTTTAATGCCATCTTTCATGCACCTTGAGTGAACGAAAACAAAGCTGCAAACACATTAAAGTAACTCCTCACCCTGCATGATGAGAGTGTGGAGTCGGATGAAGGTGAGGGTGAGAGGAGGAGGAGGAGGAGGAGGGGGCCGTGTGACGCCCGGTCGTCCTCGGGGACCGGCTGTGAGAGCAGGCTTAGAGAAAAAACTATTAACCAGGAGAGGATCCTCGAGCCTGGAGCCAAACACATGACTGAACAGACACATGCCGACCTGGTGGGAGAAGGAGGCAGTGACACAGTTACTCACATGAAGAGAGACAGAGTGTATCACGCTTTCAGGATCTGCCAGACGCTCTGTCAATCACACAGCTGAAGATGAAGTGTTGGGAGGTCTGTTGTTGACAGGAAGCTCTGACAAACACTTTTTTCTGGTTTATTACACTTTCCAGGTTTGAAAATGTTGGCCTGTATAGACTGAAACCACTTTCTGCTTTCTGGCTCGGTGCCTACATGCACCAGCATGCACTCTGTTTGAGATTATCAATGGCAAGCTGGTGAGCATCTTGTACCTGGCTGGGTAAGCTTCTTAAGACATCTGCCAAATGAAAGAAAGTCTTCCTGGAATTCTGTGAATCACCAGTTTAAGGCAGCATGTGATGACTACATTCATTATGCATTCGTATGATGATTAACTGATCAAAGGATTAACTGAAAACTTTAGTTAAAAAACTCAGCACCTACATGACATTTTATGATCTTGTTGCAGGATAACTCATTCAAACTGTCAAAAAAATATCCTGTCAATGGACTAATTACCGTATTTTCCGGACTATAAGCCGCTACTTTTTTTCGACGCTTTGAACTTAAACACCGGTGTTTCTCATGTATCGGCGGCATGAAGCTCGTTAGCTGTTTACAGGCTAGCAAGCTCCATGCCGCCGATACATTTAGCGTCATCACATCAGACCCGGTCAGAGTGGACCACATGAAACTGTTCAAATAAATTCAATAATTATAGACAGGTGTGCTCAATAGTCCAGAAAATACGGTAGTCACTGGGTCTCAAACATGAGGCCAACGTGGAAATGCTAACAAAGTGCAATACCACTAATGGCCACTAGATGTTGGCTCAACATTTAGGCTCTATTGTTTGACCAGTGTTTGTTGGATATGTATGAGAATGTTTGGTGACAGAGAAAGTTTTTTTTCTTTTTCAGAAAACTTAAAAGTTAATTTATTTTGTTACTGAATTTACATTTTCATTTTTTTGTTTTTGCTAGATGCTGTCAGAACAGCCAAGAAATGATGCATTTTCATTAGTGTAGATCAGGGGTGTCCAACCCTGGTCCTTGAGGGCCACTATCCTGCATGTTTTAGATCAGGGGTGTCAAACTCGTGCCATGGAGGCCGAGACACTGCAGGTTTTCTTTCCAGCTGGTCACTAAATCAGGTGATTTTAATCATGAACACCTCCTTCAATTTGAGGGAAGGAGCTCATCAATGAGATCAGCTGCTGGAGAGATGGTTGGAAAGAAAACCTGCAGGGTCTTGGCCTCCATGGTATGAGTTTGACACCCCTGTTTTAGATGTTTCCCTCTTCCAACACCTGATTCAAATGACCAGCTCATCATCAAGCTCTGCAGAAGCCTGATAACGATCCAGATCATTTGAATCAGGTGTGTTTGAGGAGGGAAACATCTAAAACATGCAGGATAGCGGCCCTCGAGGACCAGGATTGGACACCTCTGGTGTAGCTGGAGGAGAAAATAAAATGTACCACAGCCAAACTCTTCATGTAGCTCCTCTGCCATTCATTGACATCAGCAGAACACATCATGGTGGAAATAAACACGCTGTTACAGTTGGCTACAGAAAACGTTGGCAGTTTATTATAGACATTGGCAGGTATTGTAGACATGCCACTCTACTGACTAATACACAAAAACAACTTTGTCCAAGTAAGGTAAGATTTGGAGAGACTGTCAAAGTTTTGCTATGTACGTTCAGCCAGGGTACATCTACTTTGTGAAATATGAACGTAACAAATAAGACTTTGTACGTAAAGCAGCAGTGATGAGTATAATGTTGAACGTGTGTGTGAATTAGGTAAAGTAAGTGTGTGTGTGTGTCTGTATGTGTGTGTAAGAAGGGTAAATAGGATATGCCAGTCAGAGCTGCCACCCACATCCCAGATGGCACTTCCTGTAAATCAGTGTACACACACACACACACACACACACACACACACGCACACACACACACACACACACACACACGCACACACACACACACAGAGTTTGTTGAGTTGCAGTTCCTCTAGTGGCACCTAGATGTCAGATCCAAGACAAAGCTTTGATAATACCGACATGACTGCAGCACTTTACTTCCAGAAGTTCATAAATCTGCCAAACCTTAAGTTGAATGATGAAGTTGTTTCTTCTGAAGCTGAACAAACACACATCGGAGGCCGTGACTCGGCCGACAGGTTGCGGTCAGCGAGGCAGGAAGGATGTGTGTCCCACTAGAAAGACCTTCGACCCAAATGGCCCTGGACCAATAACGCGCCAGGATGCCAGGAAGTCCGCCCCTTCCTTATCTGACAAACGGAGACGACCTGTTCCCACGTTGTGTCCCTTATTCCAAGGAAAAAGGAACCCGATAAAACAACTGGAAGCTGAGCCATGTCGGAAACCCGGCAGCGTTTGTGGGAAGGGAGGTGGAGAGATTTATATTTTGTTTTGGTTTTTTGACTTTCTGGGAAGAAGGAAAGGAAACATGGTGAAATGGAAGTCAATCTGCTGGTCTTTAGAAGCAAAATGCAAATCACTAAGCAGGTCCTTGACTGCTGACCATTAGCATGGTAACAGTGTGGCACTGGATTATCTACCTTAGTCTTGGGTTTGAGATTTTGGTACTTTCCTCAAAGGGTTCTGCAGCTAATCAACATGGACGCATTTTATCGTACATCATGACACCACTCCGAAAGATAAACCTGCTACTTCAGTATTTCTTCTACAACTACTTTCCAAAGTAAAACTAATGACGTGAAGCTTCTGCCTTTTATTTTGGAGTTTCACTAAGAATAGCAGCAATGCTTGAAACACAGAGTGAATACACATACCACAATATTCAAACTAGAAAACACAAGAGGGCAGCAGTGTTCAGTCTGTCCCATCAGTACAGCTGGATTATGTCTTGGCAGAGGTTTGCACTCTCTGGAGTTTTTCTAGTTCCCATAGACTGTGTATAAAAGATGAACGTAGCTACCAGGACTCAAAAGTGAAGCCACTGGAAAGTGCAATACCACTAATGGCCACCGGATGTAGACGCGAAAAACACTCTGGTTCCCATTGTCTTCAATTCATACATCTTCATTCTCAATGATGAAATACTGTCAGTACATTTTTTCCACAAGTGCAATAGTCCTGATGGCCACTAGATGCTAGCTCCAATTAACTTCAATTCAAGAATTATCATTTTTAATCATGACAAATTCAGTCAATACATTTTTTTCCACAGATCATTCTGATGTCATTAGATAATACCAGACAGATCTGCTGGTCCATCTGAAAATCATTTTATCATGAAGATGATATTGAGCTTCAAAAAGAAGACGACTTCGGGGTTTGGTTAGTTTGATTGACAGGTCTGGGCTCCAGTGCTTTACAGGTGGTTTGGAGGTTCAGTAACTGGTGAAGTCCAGTCTCATACAGGATCTTGGGTTCAAAGGTCAAACCTGGACCCTCACTCGTCCCTTCAGATCCAAATATGGTCACTTCTCGCTCCACCAATCCAACATGGTGATCTTTAAATGCCAAAGTCCTGGCTCTGAGTCCACAAACAAAGGGTGACTATGCCTGTCTCTTATATACAGTCTATGCACCAATTTGGAAATTTGCAGCTCAAAACACGTCCAAATGACTTGATTAAACTGGGCTACAGTGGAGAGTGACAGCTTTTTTAGACAATACTTGACACTATGACCCTTTTGAACCAAATGTTTTTT
>OOFC01031056.1:48972-60726 GCA_900323345.1 Pseudochromis fuscus | reverse complement strand
ATAAATAATACTCTTTTTATTCTCCAAGGGATATTAATGGACAATATTACAAAAAACAAAATTATATCATCACCAGATCTACAGTTACAGAAACTCTAAAGTTTGGTTTATTTTTTGATTTATTTGATCAAATAATAATCTTACCTCTTTCTTTCTTTTTTTTTTTAGCAAGTTGTGCAATGTTCTGGACCGTCTGAGTATGATAGCAGAGAACGTGGTCAAGCGAACAGGTTTTTTCATTAATCGCTCCGACTTCTACTGTCACACCCTCAGACCAGATGACAGGTGAGACATGTTTTATTTACCAACCTACAACTGTACACAAAACATACACAGATTATGACATGTGTCAGTATGAAGCAGAATGTTACGCACCATTGATATGAGGGAAAGACGTGTACGACAAAGGAACCAATGTGCCGGACTACACCTTATTCCCATATCAGATCTTTTCAAACGGTGAATGTATTATCCATTTTTCGGTTCATACATATTCAGGATCACACTTTTCGACGCTGCTTGATTTTAAAACTCTCCATATATAAATTCTTAATGGAATTATGCCTGATGGCGGTTGTATCGCACAGAGATTTCTGCTAATGAGCTGAGGAGATTGCCGTCCATGTACTTAGTGCCCGGCTCCTCCATTGTCTGCATATTTTAATCACTTTCACCAAACATTACCATTCTGTTACATAACCCAACGACCATGCCAAGGCCAATATTTATTACCCTTCTGTATTACACAACGCTTTCTCAATTTCTTTGTTATACACACACCCAGCCTAACACTCCCATCCACACACACACAACACTCAGGGACATTTAAGTGGATGCACAAATAAAAAATAATGTTTCCTTCATCACATGCTGAAAGAAGCCTCAGAATGATAAACATAATTATCATTACACATTTAGATTCCTCTTTGTAATCTCTATCTTGTTGCATTCAGGCATAAATTGGCATGTGCATACCTCTTTCCTTAACTACAATAGCTCACTGATCTCAGGCAGGTCATTGAGTTCATGTAATGATGATATGTACTTGAACACTTCAGAGGTAGTTTTTCTTCACACAGTGATTTTCTTTCTTCTTACCTGCAGTGGGTCTTGTTCCCCAAGTGAACGCTTTGTGAAGAAAGTTTTGAATGAAAGTAATGATTTGAATAAGATTTCAATAAAGAACTGATGATGACAGAACCCAAAACCAGAAGTGGACCTGCTCAGAATCAAACTGTTTGTGGACTTTAAAATGAAAAACTTTAAAATTCATCGTTATTTAAAAAATATATTATTAAAGTGCTCTTTTTTTTTTCTTTTCTTTTTTTTTTTTTATAACTTTATTTTTATTATTTTTGAAATTTGCACAATACAAACATAAGAACATCTGGGAATAATGTTCATAAAAACAAATCAAAACATACATGTATGTATATAAGTAAATATAAATAAGGTGTTGGATGGACTGACTGACTGTTGGTGCACATATTCACATGTCACTGAGGATGGCTTCTACTAAATGGTGATCCTCTGACTTTTAATCTAATGATGATGTCCAGTGAAATCTAAATGTGTCGGCTTAGCAACAATTAGCCAATAGGCATCAGACTTAAATGGTTAACATAATAAACATAACTGCTAAGTATCATCCTGTTGTGAGCATGCCAACATCAGCATTTAGCTCATAGCAGCACTGTGCTTCAACACATCTTCACAGAACTGCAAACAGATTTAATTTCCCATAATTCAACCTGTTTTTTAATCATTGGAAATCCTCAAACTACAGAAGCAGAAGAACCAGCAAGTGTTTGGAATTGTAATTTTGTTGGTGTTTGACTAATAAATTAAATCAAGCACCATCATTTGATTGAAGTGGCTAAGCTTAGCTAGAACCTGAATCGTGGCTCAAGTATACACTTGCCAACAATGTTGCTGATCACTATGTGAATGTATTTGTTTTTTATCCATACAACAAACTGAAAACTAAAATCTACATTTTTGGAGTTTACTGAGGAATTATGTGGTGGATGGTTTCTCGGGCCGGTGCCAGTGATTTTCTGGAGTCTCTTCAGGTTGCTTGTTAGGAAGTCACAAAATAACCAAAGTATGGTATATATTTGTATTACATTACAGCACATAATCAAATGTACTCTTCACTTTGGGTGTGTGTTTATTTCTGTATTGTTTCCACTCTTTGTGAGAAACTAACCTTCAAAAAACTGTTCTGCATTGGTTGCTCAGGTTTGCATAAGCATTATAAAATATAACTTATGTTCTTTTTAGAAATGATTGTGCAATAAGTTCTAGTTATGATCTCCTTTTCATTCATGGCTATTCAACTTTGTCTGCTGAATATCTCCCTCTGTACTTTCAGATGTTGGAAAGTACTCGGGGTTCATTGTGTTCCCCTATGTTCAATCTTCAAACAGTGATTGTAATTGTGATCAAAGTTAACAATGTCACAAGATGTTTACAATTGATATGTGAATGTTTTGCTTCCTGTAGTATATCCACTTAATTGAATATAATACCATTTCTACAGGTGGGGCGATTTAGGCGGACACCTCACATCCAGTGGACGAGTGCAGGTATGTCACATAGCACACCAGCAGCTTTGGTGCAACGTTTACATCACAGTTGTTTTTCAGTGATTCTGCTGCAGCTTTTGTACACATAAGAATAAAAAAGGTAGCAGAGTCATTAAAGAGGGACTTGATTAAATCACCAAAGGTAATGATTCCACATATTAATTCATATTTTCTAGGTCAAGGAAATAGCTTGTCTGTTATCATTACAATGATCTTCAGCATATATTGTTGTAGCTGCAAACTAGGACATTACATTCAAAGCTGGTTCATAATGAGCGGTTTTCATGGAAACCTTGATGCCACATGCATGACCTACTTTGAAGGTGCAATTTGGTACAGCATTTTAGCTAAAGCAGGATCAAGATGTTTGAAAACTGTAGTAACACAAAGCAATTCATTCAATTAGAAATACATCGGTAACGCAATATGAAACCAAAAATAAACAAGACAGACAACACATATGGGTGTGCTTAGATGAATTAAAAAATTAAATCAGCACCCTTAAAAAAATAGATACTTCTCAATCTCTACTAGATCAATGAATGGTAAATAAAGATTATATATTTTTTTTAAAAAAAGATTGAGCGATACATTTTGAGAAGTGACTACTGTTTTGGTAAGCAACAGATCGTTAAACAGGAAGTTCCAGCAACAACAGGCTGCTCACCTTTAGTCCTGAGCTGGGAGACGAAGCACCCAGCAGAGCCTACCTCAGTATCCAAGGCTGCACTCCCTCTCATAGGGGAGGATTGTAAAACTATTATACTTAAAGCTTAACCATAAATAAAGATTATATAAGCACGATAATATAGAAGCATTCATGACATTCTCAGTAATTTGACTGAGAGAAAAAATAATCTTGTTCCTCTTCAGCCAATTAAAACAGGATTAAACTATTTTTATCACTTCTTTTTCAAATGAAGGGTAAAGTTTGGAATCAACGTTTCTGTCAATTTGCTTTTCATGCTGTGATTCAATAATGTGACATCTCATATACCGTATTTTCCGGACTATAAGGCGCTACTTTTTTCCGACGTTTTGAACCCTGCAGCTTAAACACCGGTGTGGCTCATGTATCGGCGGCACGAAGCTCGTTAGCTTTTTACAAGCTAGCAAGCTCCATGCCGCCGATACATTTAGCCTCGTCACATCAGACCCGGTCAGAGTGGACCACATGAAACTGTTCGAATACATTCAATAGTGGCTTATAGACAAGTGCGCTCAATAGTCCGGAAAACACGGTAGTTTGTGTCGGACTCTTTGAAATGCAAAAACATCATGTAAATAATTTCAGCCGTCTCAGTAAGTCTCTGTTGTTGTAGACTGGTGTGCTACGGACCAACTGTGTGGATTGTCTGGACCGGACCAACACCGCCCAGTTCATGGTGGGGAAGTGTGCGCTGGCCTATCAGCTTTATGCACTAGGAATGATTGACAAGCCCAAGCTCCAGTTTGATACTGACTGTGTCAGGTAAAGCTCATAAAGTTTGCCACAAGTATTATGTGTCTATGTGTATTGGTCTGTTTTTATGTGAATTACTCAACAAATCTGGTGTACGTGTTATGAAAATCAAATTACTGTGTGAAAACAGGGGAATACAACTCTGCTAGCCCATTCAGAGAAGCAACTTAAACCCACAATCACACACCTTGCTACAAAAAATCCAACATCTTTGTACCACTGTAGCAACTTCCCCATCTATTTGCATTAGCATCAGACCTCCATCACCTCTTTCCAGGTCTTCTCTGAAAGTGCTTCTTGCAGATCATGTTTTTGAGACTTGAAGACTGCATGGGCCTCTGTGAAATGTACCATGGAAAACCAGGATTTGTCACATGCTTTACTTTTTGTTGTGTCTTCATAAGAAATTAAAAAGTTGTTTGAACTGTCTACTTGGAATTATTAACATAACAAACAAAAAAAAACATAGGCCTTTTTATTTTATTTTCCAAAATTCAAAAAATATTCCTCCAGAATGAAATGCAGACAATCCTACGTCCCACTGGCTTTGTGTTAAAGTGTGTGTTTTTATTTGTCATTCACGTGTGATTCAGGTTGTTCGAGGAGCTGTACGAGGACCACGGAGACACTTTATCGCTGCAGTATGGCGGCTCACAGCTTGTTCACAGGGTCAAGACCTACCGCAAGATCGCCCCCTGGACACAACACTCCAAGGACATCATGCAGACATTGTCACGCTACTACAGCAATGCTTTCTCAGGTGTGTGTTACATAGATGCTTGCAATCTTTCTTACATAATAATTTACAACAAAAGAAATGTATCCATATAACTGTGAAACTGACACTGTGCTACATATTTCCATAGAAGTGTAACTACACACATTGTAGTACATGTAAGGAGTACATCAAGAGAATTTTGTATGTAACCTAAGCACATGTGTCGGGCATGTCCGATTCAACATACGGTTGCAATGTTTTTATTGCAAGAGGCACAATGTTTTGGGGCCAGCTGAATTTCACTGGAGATGTTTTTGTATTGCACCAAAACATAATTTCCAGTCAGGTATTGATGTGTTTAGTTTTGCAGTGCCTGTCAGTTCAGCTGTGGTATTTTACATGACACCCTGGTCTGGGGTTGGACAATACAGTGTCTCTGTATGAGTGTATACAAGTGTAGCATTAGTGGCTGCCCCAGAAATTGAGAGAAAGATTGTGTATTAAGCCAGAGCTGTGCTACTTGACCCACAAAGTCGACCTACTCTCTGTGCCTTTGCTTTTGTTGTCATACACTTAGTTTTGGATAAACTGGAACAATGGTTGGTTACAGAAAAGAGCCAGACAAGAAGCTGTACTTTTATTCAGAGGCTCATCTAATGCAGCACACACAGAGGGTGAATATCATACACATCTTTTGAACTGCACACTCAATAATCAAATGACCTGTATCAGGTTTTGAAGTGGTTGACCAAGATGACTGTTGCTCTGTGGCTCTCTGATGAGAAGAAGAAACATAAAGCACAAAAAAAAGAGGGAACAATTCTACTGTCAACCTGCCCTCATACAAGGGCACAACCATTTTTATTCCCCGTGATTACATTTTCATGCACTGCTATGGTACTAAATCGAATTGAGTCTATTTTCAGTCTTACCCTTTGAAAAGAACACTGTGACAATATTTTTTATTTATTTATTAGTTGACCAGTAATTTCAGTCAGTCAGCGTCTATACCTGCTTTCTCCACACTTGGGTCACAGGGGTCTGCTGGAGCCTATCCCAGCTGTCACTGGGCAAGAGGTGTGGCTAGGGCTGGGCGATATGGAAAAAAATATTATCACGTTAATTTTTCCCATATTGATCGATATCGATATTTATCTCAATATATGATTTAATATTGCTGTGAGTTTGAAAAGAATCCTGATAAAGTCTGACACCTAAAGAAACCAAATGATTCATTAGATGAACTTAGAACGTAGTTTATTAACATAAAATTATGTAATGTAATGTAAAGAACTGTGCAAACACTTTGGAAAAACACTATAAACCTGCAATCATTTTTTGCTTTTTTATGCCTGTATAACCAGTTTTAGCTATATTTTTGGGAAGTGGTAGTTCTAGCTTTGTAAACAACTAAAACCACCTAAAAGGGACATCCTGTATATACACTTAATGTGTTTATTAAACACTTTCAACAAAACAAAAAATTATGAAATTATGTCAGTCAGTTTGTCTGAGGTCGACTTTGTGAGGCCTGTGAGGTGGTTTGTCACAAGTTGGATGATGTGTTGAGTTTTCACTCTTGTACTGCTGGACATAAACTTACTGCACAGTCATACAGTCATTGTATGATAATAAGAGAATAACTTTTGAATACCAGCAAGAATAAAATAATCACAGCAGCGCATGTACCGCTGCACATGAAGAAATTATATTGCCAAGCTTAATTAGTTTAAAACCGCAGAGTAGCAAACAGTAGCATTAGAATACACCGCACAATAACCTGAAACAACTGTACATCTCACAAACGGAAATATCTTAAACAGAGCGTTATGCATCTGAAATTAACTTAAAACAGAAGAGAAAACGTACTCTGTCTCCGACTTCTGTGCAGACCACCGTCACTAATTAAAGGTCAAACAGAGAGCCGACACGGCGCTGCACTCTTACGTAAACATCGTACACAAAGAACGTAAGCTACACAGACAATACCAGAGCTTAGAGACACTGAAAAGACTTCACAACAGGATTTTAGCTGAAGTGCTGCAGAATCCCTGACTGTGTCCCTCGCGTTGATATTTCAATGCTGTAGCGGTAGTAGGTGAATGTCTTGTTGAATTCAAAGCTCCCTTCAAGCGCGCGCACGTTCGCAGCTCGCTATGGCTCCACGCCGCTCTCGTGTATAAAACCAAAGTCCTAATAAAGCTACTTCTGGTCTAACTCCGCTTCCTTCAGCTTCACCTTACCTCTGCAAAAACATTGCAAAGTGGGCGTGTACTATGACGAGTATCCCCAACACTGCAGAATGACTGACTGCTGCCTGTTAACGTCTGCTGCATGACGCGCCGTTTGTATCTATATAGGTTATATCGAGTAAAAATGACCAGAGTTTATCGATCGTCATCAACCTACATTTTATCGCGATCCTGTTTCGAAATCGTTTTATCGCCCAGCCCTTGGTGGGGTACACCCTGGACAGGTAGCCAGGTTAACACAGAGACAAACAACAATTCACACTCACACCTATGATCAATTTTAGAGAAATCAGTTCACCTAACAAGCATGTCTTTGGACTGTGAGAGGAAACCAGAGTACCTGGAGAAAACCCACGCATGCACAGGGAGAACATGCAGACTCCATACAGAAAGACCCGAGTCGAGATTCGAACCTTCTTGCTGTGAGATGCATGTGCTGACCACTGCACCACTGTGTCGTCTCTAACCACAATACTTATTCATGTTGAAGTAGTTTCTGCCAAGCTGTAGAGTACAGCCCTAAAGGGAACAAAACTGTTCTTGCAGCATGCACAGTGGGGGATAAACATGTGGTTCATTTACCAGAACTGTGGCAGTTGTGCTCTTTAGATTACTCTAACTTTTCACCTTTTTGCATTAGGGGCTCTTTGAAATGAGTAATCCGGGAAAGGAATGAATAGTGATTTATCGACAGCTTCATAAATAAACAGTAAACAGCCACCAGTATTGCTGTGTCTTTTGCTGCAAATGACGCAGACCTTTACATCATTGCCAAGCAACCCTTACAGCTTCTGTCTGACTCATACATCCATTTTCCAAGAACATGCTTAGAAGCTTTTTGAACTACAGGAGCAGCATGTTTTAATATTTTGATTAGACAAAATGAGCTGCGTGACAGATTTTTACCATACAGTACATTTTGTGGGACTTCCTGTCAGACTCCTGTTGCACATGTATCACAGGTCATTCATAACTCCTATCTCATGGCATAATGAATGAATCCCAGGCTGAAAATTACAGAGAGAAAAGGCTTGATGGCGGGCTTTAATAAAACGCAATTTAGTTTCTAATTATCTAACGTGGCACTTGGAACAGCATGCACGTGGCTTCACCGATGGGGGGATGGATTAACTGGCACCAAACTGGGCAACATGCAAAACACGTGCCACATGCTGAACACACAAACACTCACAGAGATTATCTAAGCACACTTTCATGGCCAAACATGTTGTAGTCTGCTGGGTTCAAGAGTTTTTCCTGGTAGCTTTTTGCTTGTTTATGTGAATAGGACACAGGATTGAGTGAGTTTAGCTTTACTTGATTTCAGTAATAGGCATCTGCTACTCTCTTTTTCCCCAACATGAAATTTGTGTTTGAACTTGATAATCCACACTCTTTATTCAGAACACTCAAATCTAAAACTATACAACACATTATATGGTGAAAAATATGAGGATTTTATTGTATAAAAGGATGTGAAAAAGCAGAAACAGTAGCTTTCCAACATATTTCAGAGATAACTGAACAAACAGTTTGTTACCACAATAATCTCACAAATATGTTTTGTGTTTAGATTATTTAGTCAAAGATGAACATTATTTTTTTAAATGGAGCTGAGGATTGTTTTTATTAGATTTATCTGTTGACTCCTTTTTCAGTCTGGTGGTTATACTCTTATTAAATGTCAGAAAATAGTAAAACAAAAGAATCAGATGATGCCTTCACATCGCTGGTTTTGCCCAGTCAAAAGTCTAAGAAAAAGTCCAAGAAAATATAAAAATGACGATCATATGAGACCAGGAAAAACAGTAAATTCTGGATTCTTGAGAAAGTGGTATTTTGGTGTATTTGCTGATATGACTGATGTTTAAATCCAAATGGTTTGCTGTCTAACTCGACCAGTATTTTCAGATTAGTGTGTTTTCTCCACAGACTGTATATAGAAATGGATGGTCTCAAAAATAGGGCTCATGTAGCAGGGCAATACATGTAATACTCCTGATGGCCATTAGAGGTTGGTGCCAAAAACTCCAATTGAGTTCAATTCAAAAATTCTCATTTTCAATCATATATTTCCACAAGTCATTCTGGTGTCATTAGCCAAAGTTAGGTCTTGTTATCAGTGATGTGGTGGTCAAAACATACTTAAGAAGATATTAGGCTTCAAAAAGATCAATATTTAGGGATGTGGTTGGTTTGATTGACAGGTCTCCAATGAGACTAGACCTGAACTTGAGTCTCATACACATTGGACAGCGCCCTAGGGTTCAAGGGTTAGACCCGCCTCCTCACTCCTCCCTTCATATCCAAATAACTAGCATGTTCAAATGCTGCTCTCCTGTTGCTGTTTCACCACAAGAGGGCAACAGTGTTCAGTTTTAGCAGCAGAATTGCAGGGTTATGCCTTGGCAGAGGTTTGTGCTCTCTGAGTGTTTCCTAGTTTCCACAATGACAATTTCCTGTTTAATTTACTAAGAGATACATTTCTGTTAATGAACTTTCCAACATATTAAGACTTTACTGTGTATTAATGCGGCTCCTCCAGATGCTGACAGACAAGACGCCATCAACTTGTTTCTCCAAGTTTACCAACCGTCAGAGTCGAAGCCTCATCTGTGGGAGCTGCCCACTGACTTCTACCTGCATCAGAAGAGCACCATGGCCCTCTCCCAAGACAGGCGCAGGTAAACACAACTACTTACTGCACACACACACACACACACACACACACACAGCAGGGACCTACTTACATAACCATACTTACTGCAGAATGTACTAATGCAGAGGTATTAAAAGACCTTATGACACACAGTACTACTCTATATATAGCTGCTTGTGTTTTCAAAGTTCTTTCACTGATTGAACAGCTCAGTTGGAAACCACACAAATAATTAGCACCTGTAAAGCTGTTTCCGATTTTCTTTTCCTTTTCTTTTCTTAAAATCCTGGCTGTACGACTCCACAGGGGCACATTTATACAACCACATCCTGATATTTGGCCTATATTACTGCAGCTTTAGTAAAAGTTTAGTAAAAGTTTCATTCCATCAGCCATTGCCATTTTAAACAAATCACCCCGCTGACTCACTTGATGCACTATGTTAAATGTTGTTGTTGTTGTTGTTGTTTTCTTGTTTTTGTCTTTTTGTACTCTCTTGTTTATTGTCTTGTGGTGGTGTCGAGACCTGTCATGTAAGGCTGTGAAAACAAATTTCCCTGATGGGACAATAAAGACCTACCTACCTACCTACCTACCTACCTACCTAGCTGTAGCTACTTTTGTGTCAGGGGCAATGGGAGTTTGTGTATATAAATGATATCATACCAGGAATACTGTATGTTTTCGGTTTATGTTGCTGTCAACCAGTTTTTTCCCCAAAACTCTGTGGATCTTTTAAATTGAGATTTAGTCACAGTAGGTACAACTGGTCCTTACTGGTAAGGTCCCACAAGCATTTTGAGTATCGTAGATTTATTTTGTAGCATTTTTGTCATATGTTTTTTCCATATTTATATGCATCATTATTTGTTGCAGTTTTGTATTTTGAGTATATTTACTTAAATGTTTGTCCTTTCACATTTGTGATTGCTTTATCTTTACATGCAGTTTACATGTACAGATATAATCTAAAATCTATTTCTCCAATCTTATCTCCTTGTCCTTGCGATTCATACTCCATTGGCTTTTGTATTTCATTTCAGGTTTTGAAATGTTCTGTCCTTGTCATTTTGTGTATGTGTGTGTAGCAGTGTATCAATGATGCTTGCTTTCCATTGTCTTCATGCTTACATAAAGGTAGACCCAGTTTTCTTTGACAAACCACTGGTAGGTGTCGCTGAAATGGGCCAAGGTAGCTCAGTCATTATTCCAAGAAATTTGAATATTCAATTCAGCAGCTGCTAGTCGCACTTTTTCTCTCGAACCGGCATTAGTAGCAGTCACAATAAGAGCATTCACTATAATTGCCCGCACTGAATAAAAGTCTGATGTATTCATGAGTTGTACAGTAGGTGGTCCAGCCAAGCCAATTTTCAAATCTGGGTTATGCGAAACCCCAGAAGTACACCGTCGGTCAATGAGATGTTTTCTGTGGGACTTTAATACATTTGTGTGTCTTCTGTCTCCAGCTACACACTGTGGTGGTCAGAGGGAATCCTGTCCTACCTTCCTGTACCCTATGATGAAGGTAGAGCTTTTTCTGCAGCAGAGAAATGTGTAGTGCTCATTTTGGTTTTGAGGCAGAAGTAAAAATGGAGGTGGTCATAATTGTTATCGTAGGGTCATATGTAATTACCACAACTGGCCCATAAAGGCTAGTTTTCTTCTAGATTTTTGCTATTTGGCCAGTCTTATTAAAACACTTTCGAACAGTGTATCTGCCTACTCCACAGTAGTCATTGGCTCTCCCTAAACCCATATACACCTCCCTAGTTCCTTAATAACAATTCACTATTTATTGTATTCTTAATTTAATAAAGGCCTAAACAACATTTTACTCAAACAGAAGTATAGTATATATTTACCAGTACATATTGTCTAATAATTACACTGCAGAACAGTGTATGGACAAGCTATTCAACATAGTGTGAAAAAAACTGTGCAATGTTGTGGTTTATACCGTATTTTCCGCACTATAGGTGCACCTAAAAGCCTTTACTTTTCTCAAAAACAGTGCGCCTTATAAGCCGATGCGCCTTATATATGGATCAATATTGGTTAATTATGGCTCCCGT
>OOFC01031056.1:36422-48952 GCA_900323345.1 Pseudochromis fuscus | reverse complement strand
GTACATACTGTCTAATAATTACACTGCAGAACAGTGTATGGACAAGCTATTCAACATAGTGTGAAAAAACTGTGCAATGTTGTGGTTTATACCGTATTTTCCACACTATAAGGTGCACCTAAAGCCTTACCTTACGTTACCTCGGGGAAAAAAATAAAACAGCTGTTCATGTAGCTTTGAACTGTGACAAATGGAGTTGGAAATACATTGTTTTCAACGAAGGCGGCGCAAATACTGGTAAGAGCTACTGGTACGTACTGTACCTTATCTGACTTATCTGACTGTTTTGTTGGCATTTCCTTTATCTAGATGGATGATAACACAACCCCAGCCACTACAGTAGTTTCTATTCTATGCGCCTTATAATGCGGTGCACCCTATATATGAAAACAGTTTTAAAATAGGCCATTCATTGAAGGTGCGCCTTAAAATCCGATGTGCCTTATAGTGCGGACAATACGGTAGATGTGTTTTAATAATTTTTGACAGTGATAGTGTTGCACAGAGCATCTAACTTTGGCTATGTTATAATATAGGGACAATATTTGTGAGTAGGAGAAGTAGATTGTTCCTCCTGGTCTTTATGGAGACGTGCGTGGGTGTTGATGTCTTTTTGTGTACTGTTGTGTGGATGCAGTCTCGTGTGAGGACACCATGAAGAAGGTCAAAGTGAAGAGAGTGAACCGCTTTGATGAGAGCACCGACACCTACACAGAATTCTTCAAACCTTATGAGCTCACATCCTTTGATGACACGTTCTGCATCGCCATGACTAACTCTGCAAGGTGGATACACACACATCACACAACAGACACACACAATACCTACTGAGGGGAAAAAGGTCTAAATTGCTTCTGCACAGTTGCTGCTTCAACGTTGATGAAACGATTGTTAAAAATGTGAAGTTGCTGCACATTTGGGTATTTAGAAAAACAGTGTACCAAACGCTCATTAGGTGATATTGTTATATTGTGGGGGGAGGGTGTCAACTAATAAGCTTCATTCCAATTTGTGTTCATAAGGGAATTCATGCCCAAGACAGTAGGAGTGGATCCCAGTCCATTCACAGTCCGCAAGCCAGAGGAAACGGGGAAATCAGTGCTGGGGTGAGTGCACTGTGGTCCACATTTGTCACGTCTTTTTTTTATTTCTATTAATGCAAAACAATCCCGTGTCACTGTGCCCTCACACAGAGCTTCATTTGATACAGTTCTGAGAAAACCAAGAACAGTGCTCTGTCCTCATCCTGTTTTTTTTTTTTTTTTGCAACATTGAACTTAATGAACTCTTTGTGTAAACATGTATTTTTTTTAGATAAAAACTTGCTTTAAAACTGTATTTGCTTTTAATTGCCACCACATTATTACAGTACAACATGGCCACTCTAATGTTCTGTGCCGATTTAACGTTTTCCTGTAATGCTACCTGTTTAAGGTTTGTTTTTGACTCACTGAAAATCTCAAATGATTCGGGGCTTTTGTATCTTTGCTCTGAAATCTAATTGCAGTGCCGCTTGGAGTTTTTGTATTTAATTATAGCTCTCGAGTGCAATCCAATTATTTATTTATTTTTTTACATTTTATGTTTGATCCTTTAGCTAATATTGAAAAAAGTAAGAAAAAAATGCTTGAACACACGCTCAGTGCTGTTGGGTTGGAGTTCTTGCTCTATAAATATCTCCAACTCAACCCTTCTATCATCAGATCCACGTGTCCAAAAGCTGCTGTTTTTCTTTGCTTTTACAAATCGAATTCTACCATCTTACTTTTTTTAGCCTATAAAAAGCTTCTGCTACACTTCCTCTCAGATGTATTTATGTTTTTTTGGCCTCTTTTTCCTATTCTTTCTCACCATAATGCAGCCACCCTGCTGCTGGTCTTTCCTGGCGTCTGCCTGTGCACCATCAGTTTTTAGTCACATGTCTGCTATTGTTTTGGCCTGACTAATATTATACCCTGCTGTGAAAGAAGTTTTTTTTGTTAAATGCATTTGATGAATAGTATTAATTTAGGAAACAACTAATGCACTATATAGACAGTGAGGTGGTCAAGGTTGCATGCACCTTTCACTGCATTTATCTCTTTGAAAAGTACAGTACATATGAGCCATCTGATTCACTGGCTGTGAATCACATGTACACACATACACAACACACAATAAACACCCATGTTTTTTCTGTCAGTACTGTAAAGCCATGTATATGTTCCTCCATGATCTTAGCTACGTTGTGGCAAAATGTCGAGTGAATGTTTTCAACCTGCTTTTGGAGAATCGTCATATCTTCTCTCAGATTTATTCTCTGCTGGACAGGCTTCAAATGCAAACACTGGGTCATCGTTATCAGGTGCTTTTTCAATGTGACGGGGTAGTTGCTCAACTAAAATGAATCAGTCTGTCAAGTGCTCTCATTTGAGTTTCTTACATCATCCTCGAACAACACACTTACTTCACTGAAATTAAAAACATACAGGGGAAATAGGAACATTTTAATTGCATTTGCAGAAGTAGGCTCTTGGAGAGGAAAATTTTGATGCGCCTTCTGATGTGATTCACCCAGATTTTTCTACCACAAAGATAGATCGCACTGAGCTTAAGAGGGGTTATATTTGCTCATTTGAGGGGACACTTGAGACATTTTTCATAGAAAGATGAGTGGACCAAACTCTGTGGACGTACATGATGAGTCATTAAATCAGAATTTAATCAGAAGATACTTTATTGAGCACCAATTGGGTCACATGCACTTTCTTACATTGCAGAAAATAAAAATAAATAAAATTTTAAAAAAGTTTCAATATGATACAAGAAATAAATCCAATATGAAAATTAGATCCTTAAAATTAGTCCTGCTGCTTTACCATATTTAATGGAATTAAATGAATGAAACATAAATATAAATATTCTTTAAAATACTGTACATTGTAGCAAATTGTATATGCTAATCTTTGTGCTTGTGCGTGAATATTGACAGCAGCAAGAGCAGTAAGGAAGAGACACCGCTCCAAAGGAAGACGGCAGCCAGTGCACCTCCTCCTCCGAGTGAGGAGGCCATCTCCAGCACATCGGAGGACGACTCAGAGGAGGACCGTGATGACGAGGGGTCCGTGTCCCAGCGCTCCACCCCGATCAAACTGCTAACGGAGTCTGGAGAGAGCAATCGCACACAGGAGGTATGGAAAACACACATAATGAAATACATTCACTTGTTCGAAGACAAATGTAAATTGCACTTATGCTTTAACAATCAGATGTGAAATCCACTAAAATTCAGGCACAACTGAACGCACAAGTCAAACAAAATTAAACATCATATCACCTCTGAGCCTTATTGGGCAACATGAAGGGAAAATAACCCAGCAAATGAGATCTTCTAATATTTCCAGGATGTGTCTCCTGAGGACCTCAGGGAGTTATTTGTCTTCAAGCTAGGCTGCCAACTGCTTGCATTTTAGTCCTCAAATGCATTTTGGTTCCAATTTGAGTTTGTCACCATAATTATATCTTTTTCCTGCCCACCTCCCTTAAGTGTCCCAAAAGAAATTAGTTCTGTGTTTCAGTTTGCGTCAAACAGAGGAGCAGACGTCACCTCAGCCAGTCTCACCAATGGAGCAGAGCGGTTAAATGTTGTGGTTATTGTTTTTGTTCGTACTGGTTTCAGTAAGATTTTAATGAAGGTATCAAACATTTTACTTGTTGATCATTCATTATTTCTCTTGCTATTTCTGAGGGAAACGATTTTTATTCATCATTGAAAGAAAACTAAAAAGACCTCGTTAGTTGTCTTGATCCCATGCTTCTTTAGCTTTGTCAGACTTGATGGGGTGAAAGATGTTTTGTCCTTCACAGGATTTCTGTGCAAACACCAAACATTTATTGCTCTTTATTCAGACTTGTACGAAAAGTATGTACAGTAACACACTAATGTTGTCGGCACTCCTGCTGCCAGACTGTATCCATAATGTTGAGATCGGGCCTCTGTGGGGGCTGTGCCATCTGCTGCAGCAGGACTCCTTGTTCTTCTTGTCATTGAAAATTACAGTTATTCCCTCTGGCCCTTTGGTTGGTGTCGTTGTCTTGCTTCAGAATGAATTTCGGACCGATTGGAGATCCCAGTGAGAATTATTTTGAGAAAAACTTCTGTCTTCTTTAGCAATAACATTTGCATTTCCTCTGATCCATGGATGAAAGCTCCTGTACCAGTACAGTATCACGTACTGTAGTAGGCCACTGGTTGTGATGACAATGAGAGTCTGTGTAGCTGTAGGTAGTCAGGCACAAGTCCATGTTTCTGTATTTAGGAAGAAAACTAGAGGACCTCTCACTGACGTCTACCTCAGACTGTATCTCAGATTCTCACTGCAGCTGTAATGTAGCTTTGTTTTGGTGGATCTAACACTGACAGCATGTGTGCACATGGTTAGTTTTGTTGGCCCACATTAAAGTTACTGTATTCCTGAACTCCTGTGATGTGTTGGTAAAACATCTTTCATAGAAGCACCACAGGTTCAAGTGGTAACAGCTGGACATCCATACCACCGTAGACTGAACCACAGCAGCAGCTGAAGTCTGAACAATAATAATAGCAGCTTCACCGCCATGCAGTGCAGCTGCAGCTCCAGCTGTGCTAACAACAGCAGCTGGATATGGTCAGAGATTGGCCTTTTTAAATGAATAAGAAGAACTGGGCTGCACCTAACGACTGTTTTGCTAATTGATTTGTCATCAACTATTGAAAGGAGTAGTCGACTTATTAATTGCATCATTGTTGAATGTTTTCAACTTAGCTTTCAGCTTTTAAAGTTAGCATGAGCTTTGTGCTGTCTTCTAAGTTAATATGAATAAGTTGAATAAGTTCAAGAAAGGTATGTGAACAAGCTACAAAGGAACAGTAAACAACACCACAAAAGGCAAACTTTGTGTGCTTGAGATGTTAAATGTCTATCTAGCAGTGCCAATGCAGTGTGAGGCCAACACAAGGTTGTATAAATTATGTGCTAATTAATAATAAAGAAAATAATGACAAATACTCATGAAGCATGGCAGATGCCTCAATCCATTGGAAAAACATGTCTGGCAACAACAGTAGACAATTAAATTCACTGGCAATTTCAAACCCACCACCTACCTACTTGGGGCAGCTGAGGTGGGAGAGCAGGTCATCCACACACTGTAGGGTTGGTGGTTTGATACCTGGGTCTTCCCTACTGTTCACTTGTTGAGGGGTTCTTGGGCAAGACACTGAACTTTGAGCTGTAACAAAATAATTACCAGACTTTGGATCAATAAAATATCTTTGTTTAAATTATCTTTTGTTTAGTTTTGTTTTGTTTTTTTTACAAACAGTTGTGAACTAAGAAACTACAAATGATCTTAATTACCGTAGTGATGTTTTATTTGAAATTCCAGAGAAACAATGGTAAAATCAATAATCCTTTAGCTGTGAGGCTAGTTTTACTGCTTCCTCTTTAAGATCTAATTACTGGCTCTAACTGGAGGGCTATCCCTGGTGTAATCAAATTTCACTATGGAAGCTTTTAGATCACTCTTTGATCAAAGATGATTTGTTAAGCACACAATTTGTTCATGAGGAGTAATACAGATCCTGTTTGGAAATATGTATTAGTTCACAGCATTGTATTTCATGGGAACTTTTAGGGACCTTGTCATTCAGCAATTCTAGTATTTATAACTGTCCCTGTACAGAAATTATTTTTCATAGAACAAGCCTGGCATGTCTGGAGCTTCCTGTACTTGTATAGCCCATCACATGTAGAGAGCGTACCTTCTGTCTGCAGTGGTTTCCTCCTTTAAAGCCCAGGTATTATTAAGGAGTGTATGTAGGACATGTGTAGTGGGATTTTGTCTGCTTTTAGGACATCAGGTGATATGCAGTCACCTACTTGCTGTAATTTAAGGTTGATGTTAAGGTCTAACTTTACTTGGGAGGAGTTTGAATAGATTAGTTGTTCTGGAGATGATCTTTTTTTCATGTTGCATCCTGACCATGAATGTCTTTCAATATTTACTCCCCATAATGGGCTGGAATGTACCACAGTTTGATGCATTAGCCAAATTTCAGGTTTAGGTATCTAGGTTTAGGTTTGGGTATCTGTGAGAAAATCACTTATGCTAGAATCTAAACTGTGATGCACTGACAGCCTATCACAAGTACTTTCATTGACTCTCCTCCTTGTAATCTGGTAGACATAGTTATTGTGCTGCAGATAAACATTAGAGCTGCTTAACCGGTGAAGTTTTTGGCATCTTGAAGGCAGTGGAACAAGATGAAAACATAATCTGTAACATATAAAATTGTCATGGTGAAAATTTTCCACTAAGTTTAACATCTAGAGTGAACCAGAAGAGTAAAGTTGGACCATGAAGTCAAAGATATTAAAATGATGTGAATGGGGTGAACTGTTTTGAGTTTAGTGATAATTCCTGAATGTCAAAAATCTGTCATTTCTATATCGGTATCTGTTTCAAGCCTCGGGTGGACTGGTCACATCTTTACACCCTCCATTGACCCAGATTCCATGCAAAAGTAAAGACTCCAAGCACAATTATCAGCACAGGTAGTAGGTCAGTGTGTCAGCATGATGGATCGACGCACCAGAGAGCGATGTCTTCTTGGAACAGCTCAGTTTCTAAGAGCCCAGTGATGTATGCACTGATTACTGCAGCTATAATTTTACTACTGCTACAGGTTGTGTTTACAGTGTCAGTATGTTTACAGTCCTCATGATATCAACAGAAGTGTCTCCCATTGTCCTAATTTACTTATGTAACTAACCTGATTCATTTTTATGCAGCCGCAAATTTTCAAAGATGAGTGTTGTAGCCAGGATCTCAAGTGCTTTGATGACTCAAGAATGAAGTGCTTTGGTGGAGGAAGTCACCTAATTATTATTTCCCAAACTGTCACATATTATGTTCAACATACCTGGGGGACTTTGAGCAATTTCACATTTGTTTGTTTGTTAGATTGCATCAAGGCTTTTGCACCTGAAGGGATTTTGTTACCTAACATCTTTCCACTTTCATGTTACTGTCAAGAGGTTACTTTTCAAACCTGGCCCCTGTTTCAAATTATTCATTTTTATAGTCATGTGGTTCTAGCTAAGTTCTTTTTTTTTTAACTCAGTTGTCAGTTGGTATCTTCCACCACTCATCCATCTCAATATCTCTAAAACTCGTCTTGTCATCATCCGCTTATCCGGGTCCGGGTCGCGGGGTCAGCAGCCTTAGCAGAGAAGCCCAGACAGCCCTCTCCCCGGCCACTTCCACCAGCTCTTCCAGGGGGATCCCGAGGCGTTCCCATGCCAGCTGAGAGATATAACCCCTCCAGCGTGTCCTGGGTTGGCCCCGAGGCCTCCTCCCCAGATGCCCGAACCACCTCAACTGACTCCTCTCGATGTGGAGGAGCAGCAGCTCTAGTCCAAGTCCCTCCTGGATGACCGAGCTCCTCACCCTATCTCTAAGGGAGAGTCCGGCCACCCTGTGGAGGAAACTCATTTCAGCCTTGTTCTTGTTCTCTGCCGGGAACCGCCCCAGCGAGAGCTGCAGGTCGCTTTCCGATGAAGCCAAGAGGACCACATCATCTGCAAAAAGTAGAGACAAGATCCTCCCGCCACCAAACTCGACCCGCTCCACCCCCCGGCTGCCCCTAGAAATTCTGTCCATAAAAGTAATGAACAGAACCGGTGACAAAGGGAAGCCCTGGCGGAGTCTAACCCTCACCGGGAACAGGTCCGACTTCCTGCCGGCCACGCGGACCAGACTCATACTTCTTTGGTACAGGGACTGAATGGCCGCTAGCAAGGGGCCATCCACCCCATGCTCCCAGAGTACCCCCCACAGGATGCCCCTGGGGACACGGTCGTAGGCCTTCTCCAAGTCCACAAAGCACATGTGGACTGGATAGTCAAACTCCCATGCCCCCTCCAGCACCCTAGCGAGGGTAAAGAGCTGGTCCATGGTTCCATGACCAGGATGAAAACCACATTGCTCCTCCTCAATCCGAGGTTCAACTATCGACCGGACCCTCTTTTCCCTCTCTAAAACTATGAACTGAAATGCAGGGATCTGATGATTTTTTCTCTCCACCACCATGAGTTTTTGGATGGACGGACTCTTTTGAAAGTTGTAGTTGTTGGTTTATTCTTTAAAACAAGACCACACCAGTCTTATTGTTTCAAAGATCAGAACGTTTTGTGTTTGAGAAAAAAATGTTGAATTGCTGGGGGTGCTGCTGATTATCTAATAACTAAAGATGAGATGAAATAGCACCAGGGAAAATCTAAAACTCTTAGTACAAGATTCAAGATTGCTTTAATACCAAGGCTCAGTGGTCTATAAGAGCTGCCTTGTGTGTTCTTAGTAGTGTTAAATCAGACTCCATTATTCTGCTAATCATCCCATCATACAGAAAAGCCTGTAGTGAGTAGGGCTTAAGATCAATTTATATTTTTGCCCACTGCATAGGTGGATAATAAAAGTGCCAGATTAATATTTATCTTTTTGTGCATAAAGGAATTGAAAGAACTGCTCCCACCTCTTTAAACACAACTTTACTTGTTTAACTAAGCTGAGAAGAGAAATTTCAACACAACCGTTTTTGATCTTCAGAGGTGGAAACAAAGGCGTTCACTTTCGCTCCATCCATCTTTTCCCTCCCTCTTGATTTATGATGTATTTTCCTTAGGTTTTCTCTCCTCTGTCTTCTCAGGGCCTTGAGCAGTCAGCCGGTCATGAATATTTCGATGCTGGACAGCTCGCTCACGTGTCGGGCGCACACACTCTCTCTCATGAATCTCGTGTCGCTGCCTGCGAGCCTGTCCCTGAGAATGGATTGCCGGGGTGCCAGCACAACACACAACTGTTGAAATATTTAAACATCAGATCATTACTACGTTGGCCATATAATTACACATGCTCATTTAGTATTCCACCTCAATATGGGCGTACATGTGCTTGCATAGATTTGCAATCTGTGTGGGTGTATAAGCAAGCATGTGTTTACACGCCACACTCGTCTGTGCTCTCATGCACTCCATGAAAGTGTGTATCCGAAGTGTGTGTGTGTTTGTGCGTTCCCATGTAATCTCGGTTTGAGCGAGGCTCTGTGTGTTTTTGTGATCATGCGAGTGTATTTGTGTGTGTTCACAGCTGCTGGTTCTTGGACATAGTCCTGTAACACCATCATTAATTCTTCCCCTCCCTGCAGCTCAGATCAATACAAATACAGTGAAAATTGAAAACATTATGTCGAGCATATTGCTGCAGTGTCAGAAAACAGTCAAAGAGAACAATGGCGTGGCTGGCTGCTCTCAGGCCACTCCTGCGTCTGCTGTTACATAACAAGCTGTGCTTTGAAGTTTATAGGAAGAGGGTAAAGTTTACCTCCAGAGGTGATGGTTTGTTCGTTAAATCATTTTTTTCTACATCAGCTGTACGAGTGTTAGATGTGAGGTTGGAAGATCATGGTCTGGGGCTCCCACCTGCAGCCCATTAGTCAGATATGTGACTTATAAAGCATCATACTGTGGATACCAAAGAGACAAAAGAACATTTAAGTAGTTTCCTTATGGAAATACAATTACCATAACAGATAGACTATTGTGCAGTTTTTCCCCCTGCCAAGAAAACCCTCGAAATAAAAAACAACCAACCCCCTAATCTCCCACCAAAACAAAATGGAAAGATGCTTTTTATATGACATTTCTGCCTTTTCATCAGCATGTCAGCACAGAAGCTTAGCAGGAAGCAACAATGAAAGTAACTTTGAAAACAAAAACAAAGTTTTGGTTTAAAAGCAAAAGAAAAAAATGAGTAATTTTGTATAATGTAATAATGTGGCTGAATTTCCTGCAATTCACGTCGAAAAAATTGTCCTTGGATTTTTTCTTTTTCTTTTTACTTGCTGTTGTAATTATTTGAGGCAATGTTATAGCATGACCTCATGTCAAATTCTTTTTTGGTAGTAATTTAGATTTACGATGATTAGGCCACATTAAGGCAATTTTTTACTGATTATCTCTGTTTTATATGTTGTGCTACAGGGTCTTCTTATCAGAACAAAACCTCAAGATTGACAGTTCTTGGTTAAAACTTCAATATCATCCAGTTTGATTTAGCAGTTATTTTTTAGAATTATGCCTCCAGACCATTAACTTTTATCATACTGAAAAGGGTTTGTCTCAAGGATATTTTCATTTCATTTTCTGCTGTATGAATTATATTTTATGTATGAAAAGCGCTTTAGAAATAAAATTTGATTGATTGATTGAATTAAAGGTACATTTTTCTGTTGATAATGTTTAATCAAAGTGTTGATTTTAGTTCTAATTCAGTGTCACATCACTTGAAATGATCTGACCTTGCTAATTTGATATCCTTTTCATTAAGATTATTATTTCTCTACAAACTCTGGACACTGTGTGCAGGGACCCCAGGAGGCCACTTTCCCTGAGCATGAAAGAACATGAAACCACCTCATCAGACATGGACAATCAAATTACTTTCAAAGTTGCTTAGATTAGTGTCCTTGAGCCACCCTAATTACTGAATCAGTTGTGAAGAAGCAGCTGAACCCAATGACCTTGTCTGTAGGACTTTATATTTTCAGTTGAGCTGCTTTCCCGGCTGAGGTGGAGTCTCGTTGTATAATTAACTTTCCTATTATTAACATGTCATGGTTCAACTTCCAAGAAAACCTTGTAGTGTTTTTTTTCCCCCCTGTTTTGTTCACATGTAACACCTCACTTTTCCTTTCTCACCTCTTCAGGAGATCCAGCAGCAGACGGTAAAGGAGCCTTATGGACTCAATCTGGCAGAATTTCCTGCTGAGGAAGACATGCTCATTTATGACAGGTAAATTTAAATTACTACTATATAAATAAGTTGCATATTTTTTTAACTATTAAAAAAAGTTCTATAGGATGGGAAAGGTAATAAAATCTGTAATAATACCATAAATTTAACCATAAATTCTACCCATACAAAGATAATAATGTTTACTTTTGATAAAAACTGCTGGAGAGTTATTAATTTTTGTGTATGCATGTGAGTGTTTTCAGTCATCCAGGTCAGGTCATCAAAATAGATTTAAATCTGGGGCAACAGGCGTTGGTTGTAGATTCTGGGATATTTATCACCTCTTGTCAAACAGGCCTCTTCAGTTCTGAGCTGGAAAAGTCTCCCGGACGCCTCTTGAATGAGACGCCATACATCTTCAATAATCTACAGCCAGTGGCAACAGTGAATAAGATTCTACAGACATGCTAACACCTGTGTGAGCAAACATGCACACAGTGATAAAGTTAAACAAGTACAGTCTTTGACATGTCAACCATCTTCGTTTGCCATATTAGCTTTGTAACAGTAGCTGAAGTAACATCAACTTCAAAAGCTCAGCAGAGGTCAGAGGGAATATCTTCAGTTCTACATGTCATAAATCAAAATATTGGACAAATAGTAATATATACATGAGGATGGTGCTCGATGGAAATACTCACTGTGATCAATAGAGCAACAAGCTAACATTACCACAGCACAAGCCTTTCTTGAAAACAGGAGTTTTCAAGAACCTAAGTCAATCCCATGTATTAGAAATGTGTAATTGTTAGTAAGTAATATATTTATTGTTGTTTGTGAAAAATAAACAGCAAGTCCCATGTTTTAACCTCCTGAGACCCTGCGTCCACATATCTCCACATTACATTTTAGATTTTCTACAGTGTATACTTCACATTTCTTAACAAAAAGCAGTCGTCCTTGTTTGTGGACACTATGTCTAATCCTATTGTCTTTGTTCGTGGACACCCTATTCTTCTTTCTAGTGGTAGCAAAAGCACAATACATCAATTAATGTATTTTTATTACTACTACTATTACTACTCTGTGTTTAAAGACAATGCTTAGTTTTTAGAATTATCGAGACAAGTAATCCCAAAGAGCTAGGAGAAATTAAAAATGCATGGCAAACAAAAGCTGGGGTCTCAGGAGGCTGCTGTGTCCTGTGTAGGCTTGTTAGAGCCCGATATGCAAAAATGACCTGAAATGTAACAATTGTTATAAAAAATGTAATAAAACCTGAAATGTAATAACTGGTCGATAATGTAACAAAAGTGCTGAGCCCGACATGTAATAAACAAAAATGTAATAAAACCCAAAAACTAACAACTGGTCAATAATGTAACAAGATGGTGAGCCCAAAAAGGAAAAACTTTGCCCAAAATGTAACAACTTCTTACATTTTGGGTTTTATTACATTTTTTTAATTATAGTTCAGGCTCAGCACTTTTGTTACATTATTGACCACATTTTGGGTTTTATTACATTTTTTTTTTTTTTTTACAACAACTCAGGACATTGTTACAATTTAGGTCATTGTTACATATCGGGCTCTAACAAGGCTGCACACACACAGCGAAAGTAACAAAGAAACAGCTCTGAGTACAACTGTGTACTTTCCCGTTCTCTCGCCAGCTGGAGCTGACATCTGTTTGTTTATCTGGACTTCAGTTCTC
>OOFC01031056.1:12556-35942 GCA_900323345.1 Pseudochromis fuscus | reverse complement strand
AAAAAAAAAAAAAAAAAAAAAAAAAGGGGAGTTGTCAACTCTACCCTGCTGTGTGCATCACACTTCTGACCTCACTGCTCTTTGTCCACCTCTATCTCCCTTCACTTTTCTACATCCTCTCCATTTAATTTTGTCCTTTCTCCCCGTTTGCCTCCCACAATGCTGATAGTCTACAGTGAAAAGCCATCACCAGGCTCTGAACACAGCTATCTGTTCCTCAGAAGGAAACAGCATGTTAGATACAGTGTGATGCATTTGATGGAGCTTTAATAGCTTCTTTTTTTTTCTCACACTATGTGTTTCTTAACCCGCAGAGGATAACTGGCACAGTGTAGTATTTTAGTTGACGTTTGGTCATTTCCTTGAAGCAGCGTTCACCATTTATGGATAAACAAGGGCACTATTTACTGCACTAGTTACGCAAACCCAAGGCCACATCAGAAATCTGTCATCATTTTATGTTATTTATTTATTTTAACATTATTGTCAGGAAAAACAACAGGCATTTAACAGACAATAGAACTACAATCACCTTGAGACTGGGCTTCCCTTACTTAGATATGCATACATAAATATATACACATACATACCTTATACAGAAGAAGTGAGACGGATGACTGGGTAAAAAAAATACGTAAATAATATTAATAATAAATAAAAATCTTCACCTTACAAGTACGAAATTCCTAACCACGGTATTCAGTCTCCACCTCCTTTTGAAAGTCTTTACTTTTACTGCAGTCAAATGCTCCATTACATATGCATGTTAGACTTTTTGTCGCCACTGACCAATCATAGGAGGGTTAGGCTTCAGCCAATTAATAGAAATGATTTTCCTAGCAGTCATCAACAAAACACAGTAAGTAGCATTGGTTTGCAGTGTACAGATGGTCAGGTCGTACATCCCATCATCATTTTATGTAAAGCTGGAAATAATCAGACACATTGAGTAACATGATTCATACTGCAGACCCCAAACACTGTTTATAAGAAGATGAAGGGAGTACTGACTGTGATGGACCTCACCTCAGACCCACTGAACTTTTGTGGAGACTGAGTAAGACAACTACTCAGCTCAGGTACATGCATCTCTGAAAGCAAAAAGCAGGCATACCAAATACTAAGATATTAATGCAAGTTTTTACTGTTAAAACTATCAAAATGTATACTCAGTTACTCATTTATTAGATGCACTTGAGTAAAATGAATGGCGTCCGTGTGCTGTTTGGCACAACAAAAGACGTGATTCAGATGGATGTGTATACCTGATTCAACTGCCAAATGAAAAGCACTTCAGATAGTTGAGTAACAAAAAAGGGGAATTAGAGAGAAGCTCAGTCCTTGTGTTCCCTCTCTGCTCTGTATATTGGAGCTGCTCAGTTACACTGTGAAGTGGGTGTGAATGTTGGCCCCCATCTGACATTGGAAAGGTGTGGGTGCAGGGTCGCTCCACAGCTATTCATTAAGCATTTCAGTTCAGGTATTTTTTTCCCCTTAATACTGCAGTCCTGGTATAAATCACGCTTCCATGTAGATTTTAATACACATTTTCTGTTTTAAAGAAGGTGATGGTTCAACTTAATGGTCCTTAGTGCAGGTTATCCTATTGCGCCAAGATTCTAGTTTCAAGGTTCAGGTGCAGCTTTAACAGCAGGGGACTCATTACTTTTGTGCAGGTTTTCTGTGTTCCTATAGAAAAAAAATTACCAGTCAGTTAGTTGATAAACAGGTCTCAACAGGTCAGGATGAACTGCAAAGATCAGAGATGTTACATTTTGAATATCAAGGATGACTCTCAGGGTTCCTCAGAATGTGTCCCTGCTTTGTATAAATGAGAAAAGAAAGAAAAAAGACTGATGGACAGATTCGCTCAAACTAATATCTGCACATAGTCAAGGGAAATACGAACTGTATATCAGTGACGTGCGGTGAGGTTCATGGCTGGTGAGGCACTGACTTCATCACAGTCAGATTTACAAACATATGAACCCTACAGAGCAGCTTTTTCACCATTTGATTGACAGCAGTTAACGGGTTATGTTTGAAATCTCATATCAGCTTCTTTACACATACAAACTGTAGCACACAAAAAAGCACATTTAATTTAAAAAAAAACAAAAAAACAAAAACGTTATTATGCTCTTACCTTAACCTAGCATAAACGGATAGCTGCACTTGTCTTGCTAACTGTAGATCGTAGCTTGCTGTCACTTATTCTGCAGCTGAGGGGTCGCAATAAGGATCCCTGGAATCACTACTGCCCCCTACGGTGAGGCAGGAGAACTGCGTGCCTCTCCTACTGCCTCTGCGCAGCTGTTTTATGAAACACGTCACACACTTTCAGTTGTTGACAAAAACACTGTGCATTATATACATCAGTTAACTATGTAAATTTAGTTCAAATAGCAAAAGTGAACATCTGAACATCTTAATAGCGACATACAGAGAGATAGCAACACGGTCTCACTGCGTATCATGCTAGCACAGTAAGCCGAGTCATTGCGCAATCCACGTGAGGCTCAGCTGGCTGCTGCCTCACCGCACGTCTCTGCTCAGAACTTGAACGGTAAAAGTGAAAATTCAACGATTTTTAAATTAAATCTAAAACTGGTGAAGTTACATGGAAAATAACTTTATAGTACAATCACTAGAAAAATATAACCATTTATTTTTTTCCTTTCATCATGATTGAACGTCACTGCTGTATATGTAGATACAGCATTGTTCATTGATATTTTTTTTTAATATGAATTAATATAAGATTTGCATGTACTGACTGGGATCCCCATATCTAGCATCTTTCATACTTTGTTTTTCCTGCAACTTCAATGTCTTAGGTTTGTATCTCATTTGACTTTGACTGCAGGCACAGCTATGATTGAAGGTGTGAACTGGGAAAAAGAAAAATCCAAATTGTAGTGAAGAATGTTGTTCATATCCTCCTACTGTAGTGGCACATAATGAGAATGAGATTGCATTCATTATTGAAGCTGGAAGTTGGAATGGTTCCAAAGATGTTAGCAACAGCCAGCACTCCGCTAATCAATGCATTAATATTAAAAATCATAACCAAGAGCCAGAGGGGAACTCTCAACTGCTGTATATTATTGTGTCTTTGTGAGAGAAAAATGACCTCGGGGGAAATTTGAGATTTGACGATGTTATCTGCAGCGTTAGAGATCTCAACAGACATGTTTGGCCAACAAGACGATACAGAGCTGGCATTTAAAAGGTGCTTTAGAGCCTTAATGACATTGATATCAATTAACTTTAATCGCTCCTCGTATGAGGAAAGGAGCAAAAGCAGAGACAAACACACGTCTGGATTATTTTGCAGGAATATTTGTCATTTTTTATGTTTTGTTTTTTTCCAGGTTTGCACTTCTGGGCCAGAGTCAGCACCAAGTGGAGAGAACTGAGCACATAAACCCGGCAAATATCCTCTTCTTGTGAGTAAAACATGTGACTAAAATATGAAACCCTCACCCACATGTAATGTCTGCATTGTAATATTGGTTTGTGGTTTCAGTCGGACACTTTTATGTACCACTTAATTTCCTGCAGCCTTGTTACAAGGCTGGCACTTAGCGCTCACTCGTGAGGCTTCTGACTGTGCACTGTTTAATCGTCATGTCTCATCACCAACTGCACTTCCTTCACTTCTATTCACCCGTGTTATTTTTCAGTTAGCCTGCCCTTAACCTTCCCGCACACTGCAGCGTTGACCCAGCTGGTCATCGGTGAAGTGTTTTTCCTGTAGCCAGATTCAAAGTTCAACCACACGTGGGATGGCAATGTGCAGTCATAGAAACGCATAAGTAGTTTGCCTCTTTGTCTTGTGCTCTTTGAGCTCCAAGGCAAACACACACACACTTACACACACAGCACTTTAAAGAAACATATTTCTTCTTGTATCTCCCGCAACTCAGCACCTTAACCCTCCCAAATCAATGAAAAGGGTTCGTTTTACACTTCAGTTTTTTGTATGGATTAAGGAAGCCAGCTATACAGTGTCAGTATTTCAGTTTTATTGATAACCTGCAGGCAGATTTTGGTCTCTTTCAGACTTAAAGTATTTCCACCTTTCTACTTCACAGCATTCTGAGGGAAATAGAAAAATATTTTACTCCACAGTATTTATTTTTCCTTCTTTAGTTACTGTTTACTTCTCTCTGAGGAGCTAATAAAGTATGATGCACTTTTTAACAAATGCTTCTAGATGTATAGGTCACATGGGCCATTAAAATGTTTTCAAATGGGATTTTTTGCGTGTGTGTGTCCCACTCTTCACCTTCAATGAAGATATTTTGAACAAGGATGTAACCCAGAGAAAATATAGCCCCTTCTTCAGGACAAATAACCCTTTGAATTTCTCAAGATGAGAGGTGCTTGAGCAAAAGCAGTTGAAGGAGCAACAGAGGAAACAGTGAGGAGTTGTTGTATTGCTTTGCTCCCGGATAGATATGTGCATCATAGCTGGATGGTCCCTGAACAGACATTATGGAAATGACACCTTTTTACTAAATTGGAGCATAGGTAAAGAAGACGAAAATAGCTCCACATGGGAGTATTTTCCATCGTCTTGTGCTGCTGTGCCGATGAATAGGTTGGAGATATTCACCTATCATCAGGTCTATAAGAGGACCACGTGTATGAATCTTTGGCAGTTTCTTCCTGAGAAAAAACAGAGGAAGTTTGAAGTTTGTGTGAAATTAGAAAAGAAGAATAAAGGCTGGAAGTGTTTGTGAAAAGAGAGTCAGTGTGAACAGTAAACCAGGGAACTGAGAGATTGTGAATGGAAATCAGGGTTAAAGAGGCACCAACACATCTCTGAAGACTGGTGCTGATGGTTTTTGCACCACTGAACTCTTAACTGTGCATTAATCTATGTAATGAGGGGCTCCAGCATTGATCCCCACCAGAGTGTCCCGCTATATGTAATTGTCGACAAATTGTTGTTGCTGACAGTCTGAGCACATCCTGTTTTTTGATTGATATTTTCAGCCATCCTCTGATGAGATGCTCTTCTGTTTGGTCCTTACTTTAAACACCATGTATAGAAATGGACGAAGCAACCGGGACTCAAAAATGAAGCCAATGCAGAAATGCAAAAAAGTGCAATACTCTCAATGGCCACTAGATGCTGGCTCCAAAAATACATTTTTCCCACAAGTCACTCTGATGTCATTAGCTAAAGTCAACTCTTATTGGTCCATCTGAAAAAATAATTGATAAGATAATTGGCTTCAAAAAGGGGGATATTTAGGGGTGTGGTTAGTTTGATTGACAGGTCTGGTCTCAGTGAGAGCAGCATTGAAGTCAAGTGTCACACACGTTGGGCAGTGTCCTCGGGTTCAAGTTAAACAGTTATTCTGGTTACCATGTAACTATCAAACCTCATGTAAATCTTTTCTTCTTGTCATCTTGAAACTAAATCAGAAGCAGCTGAGCCTCCTCAGCATTTTTACACGTCACAAAATGTGGAAGCATCTGTGTTCGTTATGTTTTGCCGCTCATTTAATAGGATTTTCCTTTATTTTGTCTGTACATGTTAATAACTGTCCTTTTTAGTCACATTCACAGCACTGTGCTGTTGTCTTTAAACAGTCACTGACAGGCACTGGGCGTCATCTTACGCTGATGACACCAGTAACTTCAAGAAGTAGAATTTGCAGATCTTGGACGAAATATGTTTTCCATCCTCATCTATCTTTTTGGGTTTTGTCAGTTTTTTTTTTTTTTATTGCATGCATATTTGTGGCTGACTGTGATGATATGACTTTTTTTCTTGCACTAATAGCACAGGTGACAGTCATTATACATCACACAAAGGCAGAACACGTGAATATTTTATCTTGTGCGTAACAGCAATTTCAGCCAACAGGGAATCGCAGCATCTTTTCATCCGTGTTTGGTTTGCATCTGGGGTTTTTTCTGCCTATTCCTTCACCTTTCATCACTCTGGTCACTCATTAGTCCACCCGTCCATTGTTGTCGTCCTCGTGTCAGGTCCACGCTGTGTAACAGGTGTGTCTGCTGTTGTGCAACAGTGCTATTCTGAAGTGTTACAACACCCCAAATGTGTCTTAACACTTAGGAGGCTTTAGGTTTTTTCACCTCCCACTGTCTGTTTCTCTTTTGATCCGTCAGGAAAAGCTCTCTCAATTTGTGGAGATAAACACAGAAAGGATACGAATACTGCTGCTAGTTCCTGCTGAGAAGCCCCAGTCAAGTCATCTGCTTCCTCCTTAAATTATAATGTTTATTAAAAACTGTGAACTGAACATCTGCAGTTAACACTGTTTTCCAGGGTCCTCATGAGAGGCTTAGTTGGCGCATTATTTGCCAGTCTGATCAACAATTCACCATCTTTTTTTTGTTGGTTTTTTTAGTATAATTTCTTAAATAGGAGCTGAAAAAAAAAAGAAATAATTGTTGACACAGTTAAAAGTGAATTTGTTTTTATCGGGGGTGTGATTAGGGGCTCATACTTTCATCATACTTAGTAAAAAAAATGCAAACAGCAGTTTCTATTTGGTGCAAATATTTTTCTAACTTTTTTTTTTATCATAAATTACACTGAGTCTCATGATTTAATATTTTTAATACGGTGTTTCCTTAAATAAAATCTGGACCAAATTCAGGCTGGGGAAACACAGCAGTGAATAAAATAAACACAGGGTAACAGACTGGGAAAAAGTTGTTTTGATGGTTTATTTGACACCTTTGCTTTTTACTTTCAACACCAATTGTCCTTCAAAGCATACACAGTACATCTTTTTTTTTTTTTTCAAATTGCCTCGAGCCCTTTGTTCGAAACTGTATCTTTGTCTAGACGACTACTTGCTTTTCGTTAGATTTAAAATCAGCCCATCGACATGGACGAGCTGCAGCCATGTGTCTGAGCAGCTTCTCGCTGGGGCCTCAGCTGCTGTTGAACTGGCTGACTGTGAATGGATGACCTGACAAGCACACCGTTGATAATCCACCCCGAAGATGATGAGGCATGCATTCAGTCTGGTTTCTGTGAAAATCTGAGTAATTCTCCTGTAAAAGCGCCCGTCTCCACCATCCTCGTGTTGTCTCCATTAACAGTCCTCTTAATGACCAGCTCTCAGCGGCAGGTTTTCACTGCTGTTTGTTGGCTAGAACCAAATGCAGATATTGACATCTTCTCTCTGGTGTGAAAACTAAATGTTGGTGATTTGTCTGAAATGAGTTTTTTCATGTGTGTCCATCTGCTAAACGTGTCGTTCTCCTTGCTGTCTGTTTCCCCTCTCAGAGAGCCCGTGTCCTGCTTCTCGGACGACAGCATCTACGGCGTTTCGCCTCCGCAGGTGGACAGAGACAACCGCGATGTGTTTGAGAGCCATGTGATGATGGGTCAGGGCCAAGTGAGGGCGCTGTGCAGAGAGGACCTGCTGATGTACAGAGAGTATGTCAAGAACCGATACATGTGAGACGCAGTGACAGGAAGTGGATCTGTTACCACTCGGCTGAGCAGGAGAATCAGCAACAATTCAACATCATCATTCCAACGTTAACACTTTAGGATTTTTTTTTTTTTTTACCTGTTTATGTAGATGGCATTACAGCAAAGGAGGATTATTAATTTTTTTTATTATGAAATCATTTGTTTTTTGTTGCTATGGTGAAGGATTTTGAGAGTGGAGCATAAAAAAAAAACTTGAATAGGAACCCATAGACATCATTTAAGTTTTAATAGTTTTTCTTCTTAATAATTCTTCTTTTTTTTTTTTTATGAACACACACGTGCTTTAACAGGCTACCTATATGGTGCTTTTTATTTGTTTTTCATGGCTTTTTCACATTATTTTTCCATTTTAATTGCTGCTTTTTAACAACATGCAAATTTCAAATCTGTAAATTGATTCTGAATCAAATATACATTGAATCGTAAATGTTGGAACCATTTAATTAAAAACTGCTGATTCTTTCACTCTGAAGGAAGAGTTCACAAAGTTTAAAAAAGTTTGTGCCTCAGATATTTATATCAGAAAACAAGCTTTACAACCTTTGGATTGAAAGAATTGGGAATTTAAAAGGCACAGCGAGGGTTTAAAGACATGAAGGACTATTAGAGGTAATATGGTAATGTAGCATCCATCCGTTTTGAAGATACTCCTCTTAGTGGCCAGTGTTTTGCATTAATATTTTCCCTTTCATTAAATGATTGTCATGTCATTGGAGCTGTAAGCAACTGTTTTAAAAAGGCCAAGGGAAGTTTATTATTATTATTTTTGACTTACCTCTAAAATACCGTCTAGTCGTTCCTTCAAGTGAAGTAAAAATCTATTGATTTTTTATTTTTTTATTTTCCAATTCTTCTTTTCTGCAGCTCATCTCTGGACAAAACACACCCCTGATGGTTTGATTTTATCAAGCCCTTGCTATAGTTTACAAAACTGCACACTGATTTTATTTTGTATAAAGATGTCAGCTAATTATTGTCGATCTAAATTAAACATTTATTTATGAACAGCTGTGTGGCAGTTTTCTGTACTTTTTCTTTTTGTCTTTAGTTTGCATGTTGGAGCTCGGATTTTCTTCTCTCTTTGCACATGCAAAAACCAAACGTTGCTGCGTTCATGCGGCCTCTGTAATTGTTGGTAATCTCACCTATTCTTCCCTAATGTCCATCTTTTTTTATCTTTTTTTTACCCATTGTGCGCCCCCTTCACCTTTGTTCTGTCGTACATTTCCTCTTTTTTTTCTCCCCCATCACACTCTCTTAATACTCAGCTTTCAACCACAGGTGTCAGAAAATGTGAAATGTGATGAAGACTGGCTTGCCTGTTACACACACACACACACACACACACACACACACACACACACACACACGTTCAGTCAGCACACTAACTGACCACTGGTCTCTGCATCAGTGCCGCGTGAGTCTGAGGATGGCGGAGCAGGGGAGGGCTGCCTCAGCATGTGATGTGATGGAGAGTGGCAGGGGAATTAGAGAAAAATAACTTCATTTTAAAAATTCAAAACCAAATTAATTCAAAGGATGAGGAGAATATGTATTGTCTGCCATCCACACTTTCAAGCCCTGCACCGCTTTCATGATAATTGTGAATTGTTAAGAGTGCATTACTGAGATCTGTTATACAATCTGATAATGACACGTCTGTATTAAAGCAACAGGAGCCTTTCAGCTGACTCGTGAGGCTTCTTCTGCATTTCTTTATTACCTAGAAATTCTTAAAATGAGTTTTACTTCTTCCTTCATTTAAAAAACAAAAAAAAATCTATAATTTGTGAAATATGCAAATGTTTTTCATTCCCAAAGTTTTAACTTTTAGACGGTACATATAACATGGAGGTCGACACCGGGTCCGAAGAGCGAGGGCAGAAGTGTGTAAAAGTGCAACATCACTGGTGGACGCTAAGATCTGCCTCCAGTAGATTTCCAATTAAAGACTGTGGACATCACCGTTGTTATTCTAATGTCACTTCTTCTTATCGGTGTCCTTGTGGTCCATCTGAAAACAATCTCATAACCAGTACTAGCCCTTGAAGAGAGCTGTATTTGGAGGTGTGGCTGGCTTGTTTGAGAGGTCTCACAGACTGCCTCAGATGCTCTGAAATACCGAACCACAGTTGCGTCACAGCTCCGCCTTCCTGTCCAAATATGGTCACTTCTGGCACCAAAAAAAATCCAATGGCGACGGCCAAATGTCAAACCCACATCATGGTGGTTACATCAATGTTTTATATACTTTCTATGGTATAACTGTAGGTTACATGATACCAGTGAAGATAATTTCTCAGTGGTTATGAAGTCGACTCTCCATGTTTCTTGCTGGAGTTTCCCATTAGTCCAGGAGTGGTCTCGCTGGGATGTCACAAACCAACAAAAAAACCTCAGTCACTTTAATAACTCATTGCTGTGAACAGCTCAATCCCCCGTGGAAAATTTTGTCGCCAATAAACCCCTTTCTGCTATAATGACTGTGTTTACAACCTGTGCTTTGATGCTCAGTACAATGTTTAAAATGATTAGGACCACTCACAAGAAACAAGCAATAATCATGAAATAAGATCGAGGCTGTGCTGAATCCTGCAGCGAGGCAGGTACACAACACAGGGTCAGACACACTCATCAGATTATGTGATTCCTTGTCTGACTCCTTTTTGTGACTGATTCACCCAATTTATGTGAGTGGCTGTGTGAGTAAAGAGTGCAAGTATCTTTGGAGATAACTGCTTTTCTTGTAAGAAGTAGGTCAACTCTGTGCGTGTTTTGAGGTGTTATGTGTCTCCCTGCAGCTCTCACAGATAAGTTTTACCTCCACCTGTCTCCTACCAATGACATGTTTTCAACCTGTTGAACCATCACTCATTTAAAAATCTGTCATCCAAATGTTGCTTCTCCCTTATTTGCATTTTCTTTGTCCATGCTGCCTTGTTAATGGTCCTTTGTATACCGCTATGTGGGCATTCTTACATCAAGGGATGAGTCACTGTACATGTGTGTTTGTGCCTGAGCAGGTGTGCGCTCTTTAAATTGTGAGCACTGCTGTTTGTTGTTGCGATCTGTCGACGGTTAATGTCTTTTTCCCGAAATGGGACGTGTTTTTGAGGGGAAACGAGGCCATGTTTTTGATTTGTTTTTTTCCTTCCTAATGGTACACACCTCATCACGCTGAAACCTCTCGGCACACATAGCTATGGGTAAATAAACACACCTGATGACTAATATTTTTGAGCAGCTAATTCCCAGTAGCCCTGACAAAAATAGGACTGATTGGATGTTTGTGTTTGCTCCCTATTTTGTTGCCATTTCAATTAGTGTTTATTTAGTTACAGGTAACAACCAGAAAGGAATCTGACATGTATTTATGGATCTGTGTGTGTGGTTGGGTTATCTTCTACCTCTTTGACATGAGTCACTAGGCACGTCATGTGACTACTTAGAGTATGAATGGAGACAACCCCCAGTCTGCTGGCAAAAGGTGGCCAACCAGCTGTTGCCTGGTAACCAAAACTGGTTACCATATTGCTATGCTGCTTTGGATTTCTCTCCCAAAATCCCTTTTGCCTGTCAACATGTCCCCCCCTTTTATTTCACATTTAGTTGATGTGTTAGAGATGAATATAATAATCCTGGCAAACATAAATATTACACTCTGTTCAAACTCAAACACAACACTGACTTTTCTTTCAGTAATTCTGTAGAAACATTGTTGTTTAGAGCCTTATTTCCATCTTTGTTTATTCATTGCGATCATTTGCATTGCAGTCATCCTCAGGCAGTTCCTCTCTTCTCCCAGAAATCACATCAGAAGATCGAGCGAGACAAAAGATGAAAGGAACTAAGCAAAGTCTGAAACCCTAACAACAAGCAGAGGTCAGTCCCCTTCAGCTGGGTTGGCAAACACACTAACAAATTATATATTTTATTATATTTTTCCTAATTACATATACTAGAAACTGCATTGTAGTTTCTAGTGTAAAAAAAGTCTTGTGTAAAAAAAAAAGCTTATTAAAGGATATTTACACATGTAAAAACACTTGCATAAGCATACAAGATACCTGTTAATTAAAAATGATGAAATGTTTATTATTTATAGTGTTAAACTTGAGTATAACAGTTTAATTTGTAAAGTAAAAAATACATATTCCTGGTAAATCTATGAATGTATTTTATCAATGTTTAGACAAATGTATATTCACAGTCTAATGTAATTGTATCAATATTTTTTGTGCAATTTACAAAATTAACAAGAAAAAAATCCATACAAAGTAGAATTTTTTTATAGTGCACTGCTGAATCAAAGTAGAGATACACTTAATCTAAAGCATTACAACTTAAAGGCAAACAAGTTTATTTATAGTAGTAATAGTTTTATTTTGTTTTGTTGCTTTTATCCAAAATATAGTTATTTTTACTCAGAATTCTCTTGTTTTTAACATTTAGTAGCTTATACTCAGTATTTTGTTCTTTTTGAACATTGTGTTGTTTCTACCCAACACTTTGCTGGTTTTGCACCAGTCTTACTGGGTTAAATTAACCCAGCATGTACTTGGTCACATTTGAACCAAGTTCTGTGTTAAAATAACCCAGCATTTGTTAGTGTGTATTAGCTTATACAAGCTGATAAAGGCTGTAATGATACTAAAGTAAAATTGTGCGATATCCATCAATCTGACAGAAGTCAAAATATATCAAAGAGAAGAGAAATGAGCGGTGGGTCTAACACATGAAGTAACAGCAGCACTATCAGTACCTCCCAGGAAAACATAATGTTTGTTCCCCGATTTACAACATTTGTCCAACAGACTGAATCACGTGTTGGCCCAGTGTGTGTGTGTGTGTGTGTGTGTGTCTGAGATACAGTAACTTGTCACAGGTATGCAGAACACACTGTGCTCACAGAGACAGATCAAACTGAGCAGGATCTGTTTCTGTAACACTCACATGCAGTGCTTTAGAGGGTGCTGAACGCAGATCCCCAAATATAGATCACACGTTTTTGAACATTAGTTTGTCTTTATGCTCGAACCATCTGTTACGCCTCCATGAACATTTTTCTGTCTGTTTACACTCAAGTTATTTCATTCTCTGCTGTCTCAGTCTCTGTGATCCTGCTGTTAGTGAGTTCAACTCAATAAACAAGTTGTTACATCAACATAATAATAAAATCTGCTAAAATCTGCTGTCTCTACTTGAGCTGCTGTTTGTGTTATTAGCTGCATTTGTGGCTTTTTCTACCAACTAATAATCATCTGCAATAACCTAATGTGAGTTTAATGAAGGATATTTACACTATATATATTTAAACTGATTTGAAAATCAGGTAAAGATAGCTGCCAATTACTATGTTAACCACAGAGCTAATGCTAATTCATTTCAATGGGTTTTTTGCAGCATGATACTTGATTTTAAAAGTTTCATTTATTTAATAAAACGTAAATGTGTGCAAAATCACAACATATTTGTGAATGTGTTTTTGAAGTATTTTATATGGGCTTATGCTTATCCACTGTTAGAGGTGTATTTCATGCTAGATATTTAAATTCACAGGTTATTTGTGTAAGTTTGTTAAAATTTTGTGGTTTTTTTACAAAGCACAGGAAGATTTTAAAAAATAAACAAAAAAATAAAATAACAGATTTTTTTATAGTGCACCTAGCAGTTGCACCATTTCAAAATGTTCAAATCAAAGTAAAAGTAATGCAATATATTTAATCTTTACAACAACTGTCATTTCTCTCTCTCTCAAAAAAAATAAATTATGTGATTTTGCGTAATATTTGCAACATTTTTCCACTTTACTGAACTGAAATTGAGCTTAATTTAATTAGAGCATTTATTAGACTGTGAGAAGTCAGGAAACATGGGGTGAAAGAGAGTCACAAATGTCTTGGAGGAGGAATCAAACTGAAATCTTATTTATATTTTTTTTATCTGTTGCAGCAGCTTGAATTTAAACTTCAGTTGCAGAGATGAGGGAGGCTCCATGTGAGGAGGAGGAGGGAGACAGAGAGAGAGAGAGAGAGAGAGAGAGAGGAGGGAGAGACTCTGGCTTTAAGTCTCGGTCTCCCTCTGTCTGCCCTCCTTGACGTGACGTCACCCAGGTTTAAAGCTCCCCCCATGTCTCCTCTCTCGTCCTCCTCCTCCTCCTCACTTTCACCTTCCTCACCGAGCTGAACACTGGCCAATGCTTCACACCGCTCCCTCCATGAGTGTCTGTCCCATGCGTGGGAAGCACAACAAAACCAAGGGCTTCACTTGAGAGATTGTCGGGAGGAGCGAGGGGGAAAAAGGAAAACCTTTGATTTATAAAAAGAAAAATATTGGTTCTTCTTCGGACGACTGATTTCAGCAGAAATCTCGGCTTGTACCGTTTTGTCACGGAGGTAAGATCTTCTAAACTTTCCTGAAATGTATTTTCTTAGAATAATGACATGTGTGGGTTGCAAAAGATTTCCTGAGTATCGTGAATTAAATACAAGTTTAAACTGCAGAAAACCGATCATATTTAGTGGACACGTGTATCACTAATATTTCTGTGACATTACAGGTTCTTATAAAAGTATTTTCAACTATTCATTGAAGGGTTGGAAGCTAGTTTTCTGTGGTTGGACTCGCGGTGATTTCAGCACCACGGACAGCTCCTGTGCTGCTCCGCGATCACAACTTTTTAAAAGAAAATCCACCAAAAAACAGAATTTACATTGTAGGAGGTTCGTGATTTAATTATTTATTTTTATTTTTACAACAGTTCATATCTGGCAGATGTGTGTCTCTCTAGACTGGAAGCTGAGACTCTAAAAAATAATCATGATTTTCCGTTGACACACTGAAGTTTTGTTTGATATATTCAATCCAAATGAACTTCATGAATGCAGGACTTTTTGTATGTGAAACACTAAAAGAGATTGTGTCCTCAAAGTTTTTATACTTACTCACTATGTTGCAGATCCACGACTTTGTTGAGGACTCAGATTTGCAAAACTGAGCTGAACAGTAGAAGAACTATAAAATGAAAACATTTTTTAGGGTGGACTTTCTGTGCAAGTTTTGCTCTGTAATGTAAAAACTGTCGTAAAACGACTGTAGTAACACTCAAGCTGTTTCAGTGTCGTTCAATTTCTCATTTTTCACAAGTTTTGGTGAATTTCTCAGGTTTTTCATTAGAATTTTTGTGTATCTCCCTTAGTGCATTTGCTATATCAGGTCAGTGTAAGCCTGCAGACAAGCAATGACTAAATGTCTGCGAGCAGGACTCTTAAACCCTATCAACCCCACTGGTGCTGTGATGTAACCAGCACTGACCTTTTATGTTCTCAGGCAAAAAGAAACTTCACCTTGCAACCTTTTCACTCATAGTTTGATTTTCTCTCTTGCTGTGCACAGGTCAGAGGAACGGCAGCGTGGAGCTATGAACGAGTCGTTGGTGGTAAACGACTCCTCTGCGGCTCCGGTGGCTGGAGAACCTCTCCTGTGGATGGAGGCAGACTCTCCAGACCACAACGGCAGCTTGGAGTTCTCCACCTCCCCGTTAGAGTTCCCCATCAACCCGTGGGACATCATGCTCTGTATGTCGGGCACAGTAATTGCCTGCGAAAACGCCATAGTGGTAGCAATCATCTTCTACACCCCCACACTGAGGACTCCCATGTTTGTGCTGATCGGGAGCCTGGCCACAGCGGACCTGCTCGCTGGAATGGGATTAATCCTGAACTTTGTGTTCCAGTATGTGATCTCCTCTGAGACCATCAGCCTCATCACTGTAGGCTTTTTAGTGGCCTCCTTCACAGCATCCATCAGCAGCCTTTTAGCCATCACAGTGGACCGTTACTTCTCCCTCTACAACGCCCTGACGTACTTCTCAGAGAAGACGCTGCAGTATGTTCACCTGATGCTCATGGGCACCTGGGGGGTGTCTCTGTTCCTGGGCTTGCTGCCGGTGCTCGGCTGGAACTGCCTGGACGAGCCGGCCTCCTGCAGCATCGTCCGCCCTTTGACCCGGAGCAACGTCACCCTCCTGGCCACCTCCTTCTTCGCCATCTTTGTGCTCATGTTGACCCTCTACTTCAAGATCTGCAAGATCGTGTGTCACCACGCGCATCAGATTGCCCTCCAGCAACACTTTTTTGCCACGTCACACTACGTCGCCACCAAGAAAGGGGTTTCCACTCTGGCCATCATCTTGGGGACATTTGGCGCCAGCTGGCTTCCCTTTGCTATCTACTGTCTGGTTGGCGAGAAGGAGTATCCGTCCGTGTACACCTACGCCACGCTGCTGCCAGCAACCTACAACTCCATGATCAACCCCATCATCTACGCCTACAGAAACGCAGAGATCCAGCGCTCCATCTACATCCTTCTCTGCGGCTGCTTTCAGACCAATGCGGCCTACCGGTCCAGGTCACCAAGTGAGGTCTAAAAAAAAAAAGGTGCTATGGAGCTCTTTGAGTGTGTGTGTGTATGTGTGTGTGTTTGTGAGAAAAGAGAGAGCAAAAAGACAAAACCATCCCACCACCATCGACAATCTGCTTACAGTTGACAGTGAATGCTTTACAAACACAAAGAGAGGTGTGATGTTCGAACTGTGTCTCTCATGCATAATGTATCTGCACTTTACTATGTGTCAACACAAGTTAGGATGTTGGAGTTTGGACATGCTGTGAACAAGAAACTCTGGTGAAAAAGACAAAACAAACCTGTGAATGTACCTAAATGAAAAAAAAAAAAGGAATGGAAAATCTTGCACTTTATTTAATGTTTTTTAAAAAGCCAAAGCAGTATTGTATAGCCCTTAATGTGTTTAAGCGTTTGAACTTGTGAGTGCAATGTGCCATTTTTCTATTTTGTATTGTATTGTCTTTGATGTCCATTTTGTACAAGAGGAATAAAGAATATAAAATCCAGTTGTGGCTGCACCATTCGCTGTTGCACGTTTCTTGTGTTACACCTGACTAGATTTTTTTTTTTTTTAACATCCTTTTCACCTTGTTCCTGCCTCTTCCTCCAGAGCAGCTGGGAGTGTTTGAAGAGTCTAATGGAGAAAGCAAGTACCCTGCCCCGGAAAATAGCTCCAATTTACACCCAGACACATTTGAATGCTTGTTTGCGCAGCCTTGTGTTTGTCATGTGACAGTGAATGAGAAGGACAAATACAGAGAGATACCACAAACGTGTGAAAACATGTGCCGTGTGGTCAAGTGTACTCTGTAGTTTTCATTATCTCCCCTTCAGGACGAGCAGGTGAAATGAACGCTCAACTATTCAAGCTGCAGAAAGTCAAACAAGGATGTCTTCCCTGTGATTTACTATCTCTGTAAGTCCCTACGGTTGCATTGCTGAGACATGATGCACTCAACTGTGCGTGCACAGGAAATGAGAGAGGTTGTTGAGATTGCTGCCTTATCTCTCCTTTGTCCCATCAACATCTCCAGTTGTGATGCAGGAGGAAAGCAGAGCACAGGCACGTGTATGAATGCGTGACAAAGCGAGAAGAGTGATGATAATAAGTCAGCTCTGCCTGTCAGCTGTTCTGTAAAGACTCTAAATGAACCTGGCAGCGTCCACAGACACAAACACAGCAGTTTTATCTGCCAGGCTGTTTAAACAGGTAGAGGCTGAGGGCATCACAGTGTCACGCATACAGGGCCGGGGATACCGCTGTAGACCAGCAGACCTGAAGGCGTGTGAGGATACTGTTGTTTATAAAATTACACAATAAATGTTGATGACACTAATTAATAACATTTTATATCATTATTATAATCATTAGCATTTATCAACAGGAAACAAAAAAAAGTTGCTTTGTGTGTCATTTCTTCTATATTTGTTTGCATTCGTTAATGCATCACAGACAGTATTTTAAGCCTGACGTAACCTTCCTTATAATTTCCTAGTAGACTGTAAAAGAAAGACAAAAGTCATTTTTTATGAAAATTAAATATATTTCAATTAACTTTACAGATTTTTTCAGTGTTTTTTAAAGACAGAAATGTATTATTACAAAAGGCTTATTGCCTAATTGAAAATACAAATGAATAAAAAATGAAAAACCTGTAACTGTGAATTTTTAGAAAATTTAATCATTAATTCACTGTTTAATTCAAAGCATAAAACTGTTTGATCTGGGGTTAATATTATAAACCATTTCTAACATCTGACACAGTTCATGACAGCTAAAAGCATTGGTTTAGTAATTTTACAGATATTTTTTATTGACATATGTTGTATAATCATTACGTTTTTCAATAAAATAAAGTGTTTTGATAGTGTTGGTAATGTTTTGTTAGTTGGTTTTACACATAGAAATATTCTTGTTATTGATAAACCAAAAATTACACAAGATTTCATGTCAAATTAAAGCCACAAACTATTATTTTATCATTGCTATTTTAAACATTTATTATTACTGGCTGCTGAAGGCTACAGACGGGATATTTTTTAATAACTCTTGTTGAGCTCCATCCCACTCACTCCACAATAACACAGGGGTGAGTGCACTTGCTCTTCATCGCCTCTGTATCATCAGTAAACGTCTTCATTTGGAAACCTGTGAAGCCCTCAGCCAGTTTGAGGCTGATCGCACTGTCGGGGAAAGCTGAGGCACACTGAGGGCCGCTAATGGACTGCACAGTGTGGCTGGTCACTTTGAGAGGAGAGGATGTTTGTTCACTCTCCCGTTTTTTTCTCCACTTCAACAGATGTTGCTTTTGGTCAGCCACCAACCCAGGAAACTACCTCATCGTTTACAGAGCTCGTAAAGTTAACCGGTGGCAGTAAGCGCCAGCACAGGGTGTAACAGCCTCTATTCTCTAACATGAAACAGTGTCTAATGTACAATCGCTTGGTGAATTGAATTAATCCCTCCAACAAGTGCAACATTTACTCTCCTGTTTTGTTTTCTGTTCTCTATCTACACCTGATGTACATATTTTAATCTAATAATCTTCTCGAGTTCATAATAATCTAGAGCAGTGTCCCCAACCTTTTGTGCACCACGGACCGGTTTGATGTCGGCATTATTTTCACAGACCGGCCTTCAAGGTGTGGCAGATAAATACAGCAAAAATAAAATAACACGACAGGAATAAAAAAAACAAAGTTTTCCCCTTGCGAAGAAGCTCTTAAAAGACGTTTGATTTCTTTTACTCATTTTCGCTAGTTTGCGGACATATTTGTTTAGCTAACGTATCTGATCACGTGACCGAGACAAGCGTGTTGATATGTCAAGTCGGAGAGATTCCGGTCGTTTTTCAAAATAAAACGTCTTTCAGACTATAACGATCAATACAACGGAATTTATATAAATCATTAATTTTTTCTGCGCGGCCCGGTAACAAATGTCTCCCCGACCGGTACCGGACCCCGGCCCGGTGGTTGGGGACCATTGATCTAGAGTACTTTTACTAATGATACATCTGTGAATTATTTTTTTGAGGAAGGGGTGGTCCTTCACAGTTCTCAGAGGTTTCTTCTCTACTGGTTGATTTACTTTTCTTTTCCTCTACACGTGTATAGTTGTTGTCATCACCACAGTTAGTCTTTTGCAGCATGATTAGACACAGTGTCAAAAATGCACGTCTGATGTTTTACAGCTAATTTCATCAAGCAAAGGTCATGGAAAACATTTGTCCGTGTCATCGCCTCCTGTCGTAAAAGCGTGCTCTTTTCTTTTATTGTTGCAGAGGTTAATGTTAACAACGCTGAAATTCACCCACAGTCCTTCACTTTGATATTACATCCATTAGACCAAATAAAAGCTGGTAGCAGTGTTTGAATTATGTAATGCCCGATCAGTGCAGACCTGCACGGCTCTTTGGGCAATTACCAAAGTACACAGTCGAATGATTCCCTCATTAATAACATTAATTACAGTGGTGTAGCAAATGCTCTCCATAGGAACATTACTATTACTGAGTTATCCATTAGCTTGATGGAAAATGCTTTAGTGTTATTGATTGTATAATCATACAAACTGCTGTTTTCCCTCCTTCCTTCCTTGTTCATATTCACATGGAAGTGATGTTGCAGGAATGTTTGAGATGCAGACGAAAAGACAAACACACAGAAACAACAGCGCTGTAAATTTCTGATCTTACTCTCCATGGAGAGCTCAGTGGTTTCCATGGGGGAACCTGGATCCACCTACATGGGGATTATTGGACAGAGGATGAATCCACACACCCTTTATCCCGTGGGAAGACAGAGACGAGTCCATCCAGTCAATCAATAAAAGCTATTATTATTTGTTTGTGTGTGTTTGTTGTCACGTATTGGCACAGTACTGCACCTGCTGGGATATGTCAGAGGTAGATGACCAGACTGTGGGTGGTGTGCTGTATAAGGTGCATGTGTTGCTGTGCAGAGAGAGAGACCAGAAAAACACTATGTGAGGTGTGGGGAGTGTGTTGAAGGGACATTTTTAAAGGTACAATGAGCTTAATAAGTGTTGTGTACACTCAGCATGGTGCTGCTTGAGGTTTAACTTTTGTACTTGTTGCATCCAATTATGTTTATTTAACAAGTCAAAGCACAGATTGCCCTCCTGTGAATAGATGATAATTGGAGTAAAGTTATTTTTGGTCTGATTAAAATGCTTTTTTAATCATTTTCAGCTTTTGATTACAGTCATTTAAAATTGGTCATTATTGAAATATCATAAAGATTGTATAGTGTGTGGCTCTAATTATGCCAAGGTTTGTTTTTCTTAATTATGATTTTTGTTACTTTCTTATTGACGTTATTAGAAACAGTTATAGACAGTTACTAACAGATTTATTTATTTATTTATTTATTTATTTATTTATTTATTTATTCCTTCATTACATAAGGTATTAGCCGAGGAAAAAAATATCACATTTTAGGGAGGATCAGAGAATATGATCCTGTTAGGGGAAAAAAAAATCGAGACAATCCCTGTTACTTAAAATGATCAGGTGGCAGCAGAAGTACAGTAGCTATGAGGCCACGAGGAGCAAGAAGAAGAAAATGGTAAGTGCAAACTGACAACTGTAAATTTTCTGGATGGATTTTGTTATAATCCTACACACTCATCAATCTGAGCCAGTTTGTTGGAGATCAGATGTTCTCTGAGTTTCTTATTCGTCTTGTTTGGAGTCCATCTTTTTATCTCCTGTTTGATTCGCTTTGACTGGCATCCTTTGATAAAAAAAACAAAGCAGCATGTGGAAGTGCTACAATTATTCGTCTGGTGTCTCCTGTCATGCAGCAATTTACAGATCCCCCAGTCGTGCATGCTTGAAAGTTAAGTCAGTGCTTTGTAATTAGTGCCAGAAAGACAATGAGATACATGTTTGTACAGTAGGAACCTTTACAATACATTATTGTGGAATAGGTGTGATGTGGACACAAGAGTTACATAATAACTCAGAGATAATAACAGTAATTTGCGATTAGAGTGGATCCACCTTGAGAAGAAGATTATATAACAATTGATGCAGATTAACACGATGGACCTATGGACACTCCTCCTGCATCATATGTTTAAGGTCAGGTGACCCGTCAGCTCTCTATAGGAAAGAAGGAAAATCTCATCATGCATAATGACACTGGGAATGAGCATGTCTGTGCTTGTGTGATGAGATGTGTGAAGCGACCAATCAAAGATCAGACACCTTCTGGCTGCAAGCTGACACCCGATTTAAGCTCCATTTCCTCAACCAGGTCAAATTGACCTAAACATTATTTCAATTATGTTCCTCAATTATGTAAACACGGCAGAGACTCTAAATCGGATATAATTTTAACAAGTTCATTACAACAACAAGGAGGGAACGCATCGTGCCGAATGAAATGTCTTTAATACTTTTCTGAATGAAGCAGGTCAGTCTGACCCCCGAGATAACAGGAAGGTTGAGAAGGCAGATCAAACTGCCAAAGCTGGATGTGCCCTTTTTGAACAAGACGGCAGCCAGTTCACTTCACTGTCTGGCACTGCTGCGAGCTCAACTCTCACATTACTTCTGAACCTCACTTTCAGCCTCATTACCTGCCATCAGCTTCCCTTGTGTAATACTCATCTCCTCTGCCTCACACTCAATGAACCTTCCTGCAGGAGCCAGAATGGTACACAGTGGTTTAACCTTCATAACCTAACTGCTCAACTCTACAGAGTCACTATAAACTAACTACACTGCTCAAAAAATTAACTTTGAAAACACACCAGGTCTCAGCGGGGGAGAGATGGACTGGGTAATGTGTTGTGTGTTGATGGAAATGACAATTGCTAAACTACAGAAGGTTGAACTCGAAGACACCACGATAAAGTGAAAAATGATGCAACAGGCTGCTCCATTTTGCTAAAAATTTCATTGCAGGAACTCAGAGTGGTCTCAGTAGTTTGTGTGGCCCCGACATGTATGTACCTAACAACATCAGGACAATGACAGATGGTGTCCGGGGGTATCTCCTCCTAGATCTGGACCATGGCATAACTGAGCCCCTGGACACTCTGAGGTGCAACCTGCTGGTGTCAGATGGAAAGAAAATAACATCCCAGAGGTGTTCTGGTGGATGTAGGTCAGGCCAGTTAATGGTATCAATTCCTGTATCCTCCAGGAACTGCCTGCATGCTCCTGCCACATGAGGCCGGACATTGTCGTGCACCCAGAGGAACACAGGACCCACTGCACCAGTGTGGGGTCTGACAATGGGTCCAAGGATTTCATCCCGATGCCTAGGGTGCTGTTGTGTAGCCTGTAGAGGTCGGTGCATCCCTCCATGGATATACCTCCAAACCGGACTCATCCTGTCCCTCCTAAAGGAGCAGATACTGGTCCTGCTGATGGGTTGAGGACCTCCTACAGCCCTGTCCAGCTCTTCTAGAGTAACTGCCTGTCTCCTTTAGTCTCCTCTACGCTCTTGAGGCTGTCTGTTGATGTGCCGTCCTGGAGGAGTTGGACTGCCAGTGTAGCCTCTGTAAGATCCAGCTTTCGCCTCGTGCTACTTACACCAAAGTAGCTGAAACTGATTAACAACCCCGTCTGCTACTTAACTGACCAGATCAGTTTCCCTGAAGTTTAACTGACTTGATGCTATACTCTGATTAAAAAGTGTGCCTTTCATTTTTTTTTTGAGAAGTGTATTTCCCCTCATCACCGTTCTACACACCCCCTCTGCTCATCTTCTCTTCAAGAGGAATTGCTATTTACTTATTAAGAGATTCATCTCCTCCCTGACTGCAGTGAAGATGACTAATGCAGTAATTAAGTGTAAGCCCAAGAATTTAGGAATATAACTGATATGATTATCTGGGCACGATGACTGAAATCACTTAAAAATTAGTTAAAATATAATCTATTTTCAAAGCTTGTAATTTGAAATAAATCAGCTCCCAACACTGTTACACTCTAGATGAGCATCTTGTTTAATGAATGTGGTACAATTTGGTACATCCAGCAAGACCTTGATGGCAAAATTGATTTAAATCCAACCAAGCTTAATGCTCTGCTGCGTTTTCTTTTGAAAAACTAGTTTTCTTCTGGTAAGGTTATTTATTGTAATTAAGTCTAAAGTTACTTGAAAGGATTCGATTTAGCTTTTGTTAATCTGAAAATGCAGAGACAACAAAACAACATTTATAAATATTCACACCTGTAAAACAGTTTCAGTTCGAGTCAACATGAGTTTATACAACTGTGGAAATTATGCTTTGATGCACAATACATATCATCCAGTCATAAAACATGATGCTTCAATGCAGATTAAAGTACTCAACAGATTAAACTACTCTTTAAAATCAACTCTGCTTTGATAAACAAATAATTCAGAATTCTACTGTTGGGGTGTCACAGAAAGCAGTTTGAAGATATTCAGGCAAGAAATGAGTTGTTTCTACTTACTTTTTTTACCCATGGAAACACAGCT
>OOFC01031056.1:0-12534 GCA_900323345.1 Pseudochromis fuscus | reverse complement strand
AACCGAGCCGAGCCGAGCCGAGCCGAAGCGAGGTAAGGCGAACCGAGCCGAGTCGAGTCGAGCCGAGTTGAGTAGGTACCAGTGGAAAAGCGCCGATAGAAGCTTCAGTCAAGCGTGACATTACCCCACATTGATTATGAAGGAAGCAGTGAAGTTGTGGCAAGTACCAGATGACAACCTGACTTGGTACAGTGATAGTACCAAATGAGGCAGTGTCAGTGTTTCAGTAAGAGAGTTTGTGCAGGACTGTTTACAGACTGTTTACATTTTTCTACTGATGTTGTAATGATATAAAGCTGGTTAAAAGTCAGTTACTTTAGTGCCTTTTCAAGCTTCAGAGAAGTTCATTTGTGTTGTTTACATGATTTTTTGCACTTGATTGCTGAAATTTTATTTGTATAAGTATATTGTTATTTATTTATTATAAATTTTATATTATTAATTTTTCTTTATTTGAAACTTATTTGTCTTGTCTTGTCACTGGGTGTTCAGTGGTTAATTAATGTCCAGCTGTTAATGACTGTTATACATCTTGTATTGCTTACATTACATTTACATTTAGATAATACATAACCAGTCTTTCATGATCCCAATTATGTGTGGGTGCATACTTTATGCATTAATGAGCGTAGTGGTTCTTATGTGAGGCTGTTTTAGAGCAGCTACTGCTCTGGGAGGGCTGCTGTGGGACAGATGTTGCTCCAGGATGGGGGTGTACGAGGCTGGGATTCGAAAAATCAGAGTATACCCACTACGATAAACTAGACTACACCACTGAATATAACAATGATTCATTCATTCTCCTGCATATTTAGTACTTTTATTTTGACACTTTAAATACATACAGCTGATTATTATACCTCTATAATTTTACTTTAGTAATTTATTTTATTTTAGTTTTTTATTTATTTGCAGTTTACTTGTGTAGAAAGTGTATTTTTAGTTGTAGTTTTACTAACATAAAGAAGATTTAAATATGTTCTGCACCACTGGTTGATAATAATCATTATAAACATACAAAATCCACCTGCACTGCATAAATGTTTATTTAGCCATGACAAAAAAAATTAACTTCAATTATCTTATGACCAAACATCTGACATAAAGCTTCATGATGTCAGTGAACTGGCCAAAAAGAACAGTGACCAAAAATAACTTACATAATGATATCTGACCCAAGTGCAGACACTGGACCTTCACTGCAGTGACTCAGTTCAAACATCCTTTAATTTTAGAAACCAAATAATTTAAGGTGACAGCTGGCATTTTGGTGCTCAGACCTATTCAAACAATGTTTTTTTTAAGTCATGTACTTTCATAACTTGAAGCCAGTTAACACATTGTACCATGAAATAAAAACTGAAGGTCAGTATCTGACTCTGAGGGAGGAGCAAACAAAAGGTCTTTTATATATCTTAGGACTGAATAGCACTCAACCAAAAGTAAGTCCTGGAAGATGTTCAATCCCAGCAACAAAAAAGAATATTCAGATTTATTCAGGAGCTATGATATCATGTGAAACCCCCTCAAAAATGTTGCATAATATCTTTATTTACATCTGCTTTATCTGGGGATGAGAGAATAAGCATGTGTGGGTGTGACGAGGACGGTGGCAGCAGTAATAGACAGTGTGGTAAGGGGCGCGCACAAACAATTAGTTGCTGAGTTACACTGTTATATATTTGACCCAATTCCCAGCTTAATGACAAATCTCCCAGAGCGACCAATCAGAAATGACTTTAATTAACAGGTTACATTTGGTTACGTTTTGTTTTCTTTGCCAGTTTACTGATCCAAGAAACAATTCAGGCGGCATTAAAAAAGGCTGATGTCGCTTAAATCTATATTGTTGTCCAAAAACATTAGGACACAACACTGGCTGACATGTTCTTTTATTACAGAGAAAAATAATAATACTGTATTTGATTCAGATTCACACAACACTGTTGCCAGGAATACTCACTAGGGCATCAAAAGTATATTCATCCATTAAGAAGTGCACTATTTACCACTATTTATTGGACAATGTTGGCTAAGCACCATACTCCCAAGCTTTATTATTCTATAAAAGTGGATGTATATATTTATGGATTCATAAACAAGCTGGAAAAGCGAGAGAGACACAATTATTTTTTCATCTGCTGAATCTGTTTCAGTCCTGAATGGGAACATGACTAATGAAGAAGAGACAGACTGACATGGTTCTGTTTTTTTCAGGCCAGGTGACTCATGACAGAAAAAGTAACGACAATCAGGATGTTGTTATATTTCTCATATTCTCAGAAAAGGCCACATAAATTACATCACGACTGTGTCTTTGGGCTGACAGTAAACTGATCCGGTCACGCCTTCTGCATCTGTTACATATAAGACCCATATATGTTAAAGCCTCTGATGTTTTCAACCACTTGTGACAAGTTTCAGCCTCTATTAAAGTTATGTGTCACAGAATATAAATAATAACGAAATTAACATAATGCACATACAAGCCAACAAAATGGATATAAAGCATTTAATATGTTCATTAAAAAGAAAAACATACACCAACTGCCAAATAAAAATAATCAGAATAATTACAAGGGCCACATTCAATTGTCACTTTCTATTCATTTATACTTGTGTTAAAAAAGAAGTGTGAGCATGAAATGTCCAGCATCAGCATCAATACAAATAATACATTCAACAGGTTCTTTCTTTGCTGTAACAAAAACACTGAGTACAATGCAGACTTTAAAGGAAAACCAAATGTTTTCATGCATCTAGCTGCACAAATGCTGATTTCCATGCATTACCACACATATTTATTTACATGACTGAAAAGCAGACTTGCCTGACACTATTTGATGTATAAAACACAGTAATCATACAAGGCAAACTTTATGTATACTTGTCAACTGATATTTTGAATGTTAATCTGCAATAATGTGTTCATATAGATCACACTGCAATTAATAAACCAGCAGCCATGTTTACATTTGCCAGGCCACATAAAAACCTGTGTGGAGGCGACTGACAGTTTGATGACCTGGAGCAATGTTCAAATCACAAGGATGCCACCTGGAGGCAGAACTGTGGTATTTCACCAACACAACTTTATGGCTTTTTTCATGTGTTTTATCCTTGTGTCCATAATCATGTCTTCACACATTATGTTGTAACAACACTGTCCTGAGGTTGCTGCTCTTTTTAGAGTAGTAGGTTCCCTCTGAGATCCTGGGTGGTATCATGACTCGTCTGCATTGTAGAAAAAGACATAGTAGAAGAGAGCACTGACGGCCAGCAGAGCAACTGACAGCAGCATGTTCCTCCGATTCTCGCCTCTCAGCAACTCCAGCTCCTTGTCTAGAAACAAAAACAGAAACTGAATCAATGGCACATATTAGTTTCTATCGGTTATGAATCCTCAGGTAGGAAAAGGCAAATGCGCTCCAAACCACTTGGTATAACTTCTATGATTTTCTCCAGTTTTTCATATGAGATAGTTGCCATATGGAAGAGAACATACTGTGTCTGTTGCACATTAAATATATTCTTCCATTTGTGAAATAAAATATTATGTCTTCTGTTCAAAATACACCTCTGTAAGAAAACAAGTGATGAAAAGCAAACACATTTTTGAGAACAGGGGACTATAACACAAGGAATTAAGATTGCACACATATACGCTCACCTAGCTTTTGCACCCTCTCGTTCATTATTGCCATTTCATCTTCCAGTTCTTGTCTGTAGAGAAGAGGAGAGATAAATAGACCTGTCAGAAAAGTTTTTACTCTCTGGGTAAGTCACAAAGTAAAATGGTCATTTATTAGTTGGATATTTGGAGGTTATCAGCTGTCATTTATGGTGCTAGTGTTGATCTTAGTAGTATTAGAGGAGAAACTGACTGTGCCCAGGAGAAAAGAGCTCCACTGTCTAAGGTTCATATTTCTTTTTGAAAAGGATAGAGTACGGTTAAGGTTACACACAAAAGAAGCAGAACAGGGTACAAAAGCACCACAAGAGGCACTGATCACCCACTGATTAACAACAAAACGAGACAAAACAGGTGCAATGACACAATCAACAAGAAAGACACTCAAAACACCAACAAAGGGACACAGAACTATGGAAAAGACACATAAAGTACAAAGTGATGCATAATAAACATTAAAAGACATAAAGCTACTGCAAACATACACACAAACACAGAGACACAAAATGCCCATAAGGAGACATGAAACAGTCACAAAAAGACTTAAAACTACCGTGAAGACACAGAAAAAAACTACAAAGAGATGCCAAATGAATGCACGAAGAAACATTATATCACTACAAAGAAACATTCAGGAGAAAAAGACCACCAAAAAAACCCCAATCCCTACAGAGACGACTTACTAATTTTTGGATTGCGATCATCATTGTGTCATCACTCTGGATGAGTTGCTTTATAATTTGTACAGAGGGGGCTGTCACCTCCACCACCTCCTTCACCCCATAGACTGTATATGTGTGTGTGTGTGTGTGCGTGTGTGTGTGTACTGTTTATATGCACTGTCTAAGCTTCACCCCATAGAATAGACCTCCATGCTTCACCCTCACCTCTCCTTCTCAGACAGCCTCTCCTTCCTGCTCTTGAACTCCGCCCTCTCTAGGTTGTCTTGGCAACGCGCCCGTCGCTCCTCCAAACGGTCGATCTGCAATATGTACAGGTGACACATGAGACCAGGTGGGACTTATGGCCAGGTGAGACATGGCACCAGGTGAAACATAAAACCAGGGGAGACATGAGACCAGGTGTGACACTAAATAACACTGAAAACCGAGAATGAATTACACGTTGTTGGTTTTTTATGAGGTAAACACTACAGCACAACCACTTAACAGACACGAGCCAGAACAGCTGAAAATGTCCTACCTCGGTGGCGACGCTGATTTTCTCTCTCCTCTTGTCTTTTAATTTAGCCATTTTGTCTCCAGATGTGTCCCACACAGTACAGTCAGATGTTTGGCTCACAAGAGCGGTGACTATGCGGAAGTGTTTTCGTTTCTTCTTCTTTTTCGTCGAGGTTTAGTTGCAGTTGGTAAACAACACACTTGGTGCATTACTGCCACCTACTGGTGAAACAGGGACTCTCAATCAAGTGGCTGAAAAAACTTTGGATTTTACTTTTGTCTTTCTGAGGTTTTCCATGAAATATGTTCGTTCCTCTCATATGTCGTACAGTGTAGCTACAGTTTTCTAATAGAGTTATGTTTATTCTAGTTTTTATTACATTTTCATCTGGCTGTTCATTTATGTATTTCATTTTTCACTCATCATGTTCTGTGTCTTATGTTCTTAAGTGTGTATCATAGAGTGACATTTTAATTTGATTGTATGCAACTACAATTACAATAAAAGCAATTTTGATATGGTCAATTAGTAATAATTAATTATTGATTTAAAAAATGTATATAAGAGATCGCCCCTGTGATAATTAAAGGTCAGCAGATTGAGATGTCCAGTCTCATGATTATCTTGTTGTCTTCCTTCCTGGACAGAAGAAGGAGCCTCACAGAGATATATAACCACCACAACAGGCACTGATCAGCCACAAGATTATTTGTTGTGTATTGTGAAACTATGTCTATGAATTGATTTGGTATCACATGAGTTTGGGATAAATAAAGTGTTTCTAATCTAATTTAATATATATAGTACTGTTTAGTCCAGTCTGCCAAAATCTGAGTTTCATGTTATTATTTCTCTCCTTGTTCTTTCTAAACACCTCACTTCTCCCAGTTTCCTTAAAATCCTGTCAAACCATCATCTTTCTTCTTTTCCTCCCATGTCCTTCAATCCTAATCTTTGTTTCTGTCCTGCTGGTTTTACTCACTAAATCATTGTGGCTACTTTTTGTTATATCCTTTGCAAGCTTTATCAGGTATATGTGAGTGTTTTTCTTCTTCATCATATTCATTTCCTTTTTGTGATGCATCATTCTCCACTGTGTGGAGAGGAAGCTTGAGGAAGACCTGACCTGGTCTTTACCACAGCGCTCAGCAACTCCTCAGGAAGAAGCACCTCTCTCAGAAATTGCTTGTGCCCTTCTACCACTGCTCCATAAAGAGCATCCTGACCTGTGTGTAAGTGTCTCCAGAGGGTGGTCACCCTTGCTCAGAACGTCATCGGCTGCCCTCCTTGGATGATCTCTACAGCTCCTGCTGCCTCAAAAAAAAAAAAAAAAAAAAAAAAAAAAAGCCCACAACATACGTCTGTTTGAACTTTCTTGGACAAGCAGATTTAAAAAAATACAAAAATCAGTTTTTAACCTCATAACTGTAACTACACCAAATGCTCCATAGACATTATGTGTTATACATGCAATAAAACTTTCTGTGCAATATGCATCAGTTGCATTATCATGGGGACTGAGCAATAACAGCAGAATCTAAAATATCTATTCTATTCTATCCTATTCTATTTTATAGGAGCTCTGCTGCCCCCTGTCGGTACAACCTGACAAATGCTTATCCACATAAAAAGACCTAATCAACATTACATGTGTTGTACTAAATCCACTTCGATCTGCATCCTTTTTCTTTTTCTAATATTGTCAGACTTAAATCACATTAAAACAAGTTAATAATGTACTTCTTCAAGACCCAAACCAAGTGGGACTTTCAACAGCAGCCAAACTTCAATCAGTAACACTGGGATGTGACTTTTTTTATTTTTATTTTTTGTAGTCCTAGACCAACAGAAACCTGCAGCCTCTCCCTCCTCTGTGTGAACACAGCTCAGTGTTCACCTGTTAAACAGAGAACAGGGAGAGTTGTTGCTGATCGTTGCTAATTGGATTAAATGACCTGAGAGGACATGACTTGATCAGCTGGGCAGCAAAAGGACGAGGCCGGACAATCTCCTCTGTACTAGTTAGAGTTTCCTAGAGGAAAACATGCCGCTTTTTATAAACCGGGACCAAATATTTGCACATCAGGTTCATCTGCTGGAGCACAAACTGAGGGTAAGTCACGGTTAGAGGGTAGTTAATGGGAAATCAGTTGATTAGATATTGTTCAGCGACGAGTCTCCCCCTTCCTCCCATTTTCCAAGTAACTCTACATGTATGCATTATAAGTTTGGAAACATATTTCACTGTTTCAGAATAAAGAGGAGAGGATACTTGAACTGGAAACAGAGAACGCCATTCTCCATCTAAGACTTGCTGAGGTGAGTCTCTACCATCCATTACATACAGGATTAAACCTACATGGGGATTCCTATTGATTCTAGTATTTTCTGCTGTATGTTGCACAGATGTTGTTATATCTTCAGAATGACTGAAAAAGTGAACAATAGTGCTTCCTCTGGATGACCTTCAGTGTTTAGTTGAACTTAATTTGTCATCTAATTAAACTTGACTGCATTTAGATCATAGACTGTAAATAGAAATGTATTTATATCGATACTGAACAGGGTTCCTGTTCTTTGATAAGAAATGGGACATTTTTTCTTAACTTTTTGTATCAGTAGCAGCAGATATCAGCAGCAAAGTTGATTAAAATATGTATTCTTGAATTGTCTCTGGTATTGTTAGGACATCATTTAAACAACCTCATGCTAAGCTCTGAAGAGTAATCGTTTTAATCGTTGATGATTAATCGACTGAATCGACAAAATAGTTGTCAGAAAAAGTCTAAATAATCTGTTAAGGAAATGTGTCTGTTTCTGTATCGTGTGGGGGTTGGGTGGGCACAAGGGGATTGTTTTTAACATGTCAAACATTTTGATTTCCATTTTTTGTATCCAAGCGCTTTATAAATAAAGTTTCATGTTGAAAAATTATTTGAAAAGTGGCGAGATAGTTTTCATTCAGCTTCTATAGCAAACAATTTGGTGGCACACGGGTGCAGAATAAAAATGTTGATGTGTGCTTTTCAGTGCTTGGGGAAACTACGTCAGGACCATGAAGAAGAAGAGGAGGAGCCCATGGCCATCACCCATCATCAGCTCCAGGAGAATACACAGAAGATAGCCCAGTCCGGCCTCGTCAAGCTTCTTTCTCAAGTCCAGGTACATATGCATTGAGAGGTGTGTGTCAAAAAATATGGAGACACAGACGCTCTTCATTTGTCCTCTGTGTTTGTGGCAGGCTGTGAAGCAGGACCTGAGTGAGGTGTTTGCAGTGTACGTGAGCTTTGCCACTGAGTTGGAGGAGCAGAGCAAGCAGCTGCTGGAGAAAGTCGAGCAAATAAGCTCCTGTCTCAGTGGTCTCCGTGGTGACGAGTTTCAGAGTAAGTTGCATGTCCCAGAGATGGCGTATGATAAATTTGGGAGTCGGGGTTCATACTGGGTGGCAGCCTTTAGAGGAGCACAATCCTAAGGCACTTAAACTCTGCCATTAAGGCTGAGCCGTGGTAGGTCCTAATTTACTGGAACCAAACATTGTAACAAGACACTATTGTTTTCTGGACTGCACAGTAGAGTTCACAATAACAGTATTCATGGGACTGACAATTTAAAAAATAGCTCAGCTAATGTTATTTATTCATGTGCATGCTGTAAATCCACAAATGCTACACAAGCCTCCTTCAGATCTACATATCACACATTGATCATAAACACTTGAAGGTATTGAACAGTACACTAAAATAAAACAACCTGCTCGGTAAGAGGTTATTTTAAGGACGATTTTCTCCCGCTCCCGTTGAACGTTTCTCACTCTCATTCACCCTCTCTGTGCCTTTAATTCTGAAGTGGATTACAGGTTATATGCTGCCTGCATCTCAGTCAGGGGGCATTGCAGGCGGCTAATCCTCTCATACAGTCCCTTCCCCTGGCTCGCTCTCACCCCGCCCTCTGTGGTTGTCCAGGGTTGACTGTGCTGTTCTGTACACTCCACACTGAGTCAGTCAGCTGGTCACCACCTCTCAGATGATTGGTGGGAAATGATCTCTTCAGGTTCAGCCCAAATAAGCTACATGCTGCACATAAAGCTGCAAGCTGCTTCAAAATAAATGTCTTTTTGAGAGTGATGTTCACATGCATTATTTCTAAATCTTGATAAAGCTGTTTTTTTTTAACCATGTGTTGAAATGCAACAAATGTCACATTAATAAGATTTGAGATAATCCTGCAGCATCTTTCTATGTTTTTAATAGTATGAATGGAAAATAATATTTTGGATTAAACAATAAGAATGTCAGTCAGTCATCGTCTATACCTGCTTTCTCCACACTTGGGCCACAGGGGTCTGCTGGAGCCTATCCCAGCTGTCATCGGGCAGGAGGCGGGGTACACCCTGGACAGGCTGCCAGCCTATCGCAGGGCTAATACAAAGACAAAAAAACATTCACACTCACACCTATGGTCAAGAATGTACCTCATTAAACTTCTACAGTTTTCTCAGCATCTGCCAGATACATAAATACAATTTACACATCAATACAGTTATTGTTTTGTAGTACATGATTGACATGTTCTTACTGCAATGGATTTGTTTTGAAGTACTTTTTTTTTTTTTTTTACATATTTCTTTTTATAATAGTTAAATGTATCAGTCAGACTAATTATTTGCTGGCTGCTTGCACTGCAGTGTACGTGAGCACTCCCCAGAAAAAAAACTGACCCCGTGTTAAATGCAGTGTAAAAACCGGCAGAACATTTTTAAACTTGTACAATACCTGTGCGGGATATTTAACTCAATGTCAGAAAACTCTTCCTACTTGGGTCCAGATTTGCAGGCTCGTGCTGCAGCTCTGGAGTGCTCTCTGGAGGAGGAAAAGGAAAGATGCAAAGCCGAGAGGCAGAAGAGAAAAGAACTTCACAACACTGTGGTGGTGAGGAGAGAGGATTTCTTCCAGAGCTTATAATAAATAAATGAAGAACTACAGCAAATGTATCTATCTAATGGTTGTCTTTGCTCTGCAGGAGCTGAGGGGCAACATCAGAGTTCACTGCAGGGTGCGTCCAGTTCTACACTTTGACCACGTCCAGTCCTCCTCCTCTGGATCAGGGTGGGTCATGAGCTCTCATCATAAAATACTAATACACTAAATACTGAAGCGTATTTGTTCTGTGCTTCAGGTGTTGAGAGGTCTTGCTTTTCTTTTTCAGGCCTGCATCATCAGACGAAGTAATCCATGCAATCAGTGATGTGAGTTTTACCATCTCTTACAGCTGATTGTCTTTGATTGCTCCTCACCTGCTTCACACTTTTTAGTTATTCTGTATTTCTGCAGGATACAGTGACGGTGAACTGCCTGAAATCAGGGAACCCTGTGCAACATAAGATGTTTGAGTTCGAGAGGTAAAATGATCCGCTGACATGATGCAGTGTGGATTATTCCTCCCAGATGGATTTTTTAAGCCACTGTGGTGATTGTGTTTCTTTCAGGGTGCACGGGCCAGAGGACTCTCAGGATGCTGTGTTTGAGGAGGTCAAGCCGCTCCTTACGTCTCTGCTGGATGGGTGAGTGCGATGCAATATAAAAACAGCAGTATATCATGCCAGATGTATTGATTGAACTGTCTGACATTCAGCACCATGCTACGTGAATGGAGGATTACAAATGTAGAACAAACTGTGCAGCATTATATGACAGCATGGCTTCAGCAATAATTGAATGGCATTTTCCTCCCTGCCTTGCAGCTATAATGTGTGTATCATGGCATACGGGCAGACAGGCAGTGGAAAGACTCACACCATGATGGGCTCCCAGCCGTCGGAGGAGCACTCAGGGATGCAGCAGGAGGCCCAGCAGGGTATTATCCCCAAGGCTGCTGCCGAGCTCTTTCGGTGAGAGAAAATAGCCTGTTTATTTACTTCTGTGAAATGTCCAGAATGTAATGAATAAACGCTGCAGAAAGGATGCTGTTAATGCTGGTAATTTACTGCATTACTGTAAACATTTCTGCTCCTCAGAGCTGAAATAAAATATAGTGGTTTTCTAAACCTGTTTATCTGCTTGTGCCTGACACTCAGGCTGATCTCTGAGAAGCCAGCAGAGAGTCACACTGTGGAGGTGTCGGTGGTGGAGGTGCACAACAATGAGGTGTTTGACCTGCTTACCAGAGATGAGCACGGAAACGCCGCTGGCCAGCGCCGGGATGTCATCACCACCTCCTCCGGTACCAGTCAGGTCACCTCCCTCACATATGAGTGAGTACAGCCGGAGCTGCAGGTGTTATTTATGTATGAAGGGACGAGATGCTGAGGATTTTTGTTTCAGCCTGGGTTGAAATTCCAAATAATTTACCCATATTTTAGTTTTTGATTTTGGGCCACTCTTGGTGCTGTATATCCTTGAGTAACACTCACTTGGGCTGTAAAATGGCATCACTTTTTGACCAAATTGACACATCTGTCACCACAACTCAAGCAAGTATCCAGAGATCAGTGTCCTCATGGTGGGACGAAGCCAAACAGAAGATAATTTGGAGTGTCTCCAGTGACACTGTCCCTCAGAGAGATTGATGCTCTCATAATCTCAATGCCAGGGCATATAATTACAGTCTTGGCAGCAAATGGTGGTTACACCAGATATTGACAACCACGTCATATATTGTTATCATTGTTGGATAGTCATCCAATTAAAGAATAGAGTATTGCTCTATTCTTGAATAATTTGGGTTTGGTCTGAAGAGCTGGATTCAAATGATGTCATCTGAAAACCAAAACCAGATTTTGCATTTTAAATTTTCCTCAGCATAGTTGTGAGTTGAGATAGCAAATATTTTGATCTCTCATCTTATGTTTTTTAAATATATATTTTTGTATTGATACTGCAGACAGATATTCCAAAGCATTACCTGATATCTGCATTTAGGAGCAGCAGACTGACAACACTTTTTGGATTTATTTGCTGCATGACAGTTTACCTAAAATAGAGAATAGAGATCTTCTGCTGGAGATACAGTCTTTAACATGTTGAAATCATTTTAGGGTAAACCAAAAAAGCCACTTGTATTCTTATTTTATGAATATGGAAGTCAATTTGTCTTTTTATGCTGATATGTTGAATGTTTTACCAAGTTTAATCTGCTAAATGCTGCGGTATGTTGTGGCTGAAAAGTGTGTGATGTGAAAAGTTGTGAGCCATACAACCAAAGAAAGAAGCTGCACGACATTGAGATGAAGTTTGGTGATAATTGGCTGTGGGTTTGTCACTAAGCAATGACTCAACCGTGTTTAACCTCATCTCTATATGTTTTACAGGCCTGTGTGTAACGCCTCTGAGGTGATGCAGATTATCAACGGCGTCCTGAAGCTCAGGGCTCACTGTCCCACCCTCATTCACGCCGACTCATCACGCTCTCACCTCATCGTCACCCTCACTATTTCCTCCAAGAGCCCCAACGCACTGGCCGTGGGTGAGCTGCATTCACAAACACCTCCCGCCTCCCAGACTCACTCGTGTTGACACCAGTGACACCTGTTGTTCACACTCTCCTGCACTGTGACTCTGATCCTCTCCCGCTCAGCTCGCAGGCTGCAGAGTGCCAAGATGAACATGCAGCGCTCTACCCACAAGGAGTGGTGGAGTCCGCGCTGTCGCCGTGCCAACCCCGCC